>JACAXG010000002.1:29395707-29618493 GCA_018881555.1 Amblyornis subalaris | reverse complement strand
CCTTTTCCTTTTCCTTTTCCTTTTCCTTTTCCCTTTCCTTTTCCTTTTCTTCCCTTCCTCCCTCCTTTACTCTCATTTCCTCTTCTACCTTACTCCGTCTCTGTCTTCCTCTCTGTCTCACTCTCCCTTTCTCTATCTTTTTGCATAGGTTGAGGAGAAACTTCCTGAAAAGTTTCCTGACACTCCATCAAACAAATCAGAGGGAGAATCCACTGGCCTTCTCTTCCCTGTTTCACTGGGACCTGATATTTATCTGCTATCAGACTTTTGTACTGTCCCATGGAGACCACAGTTAACTCTGGCAGACAGTGTCAGTGACTCAGTCTGCCCTGGCACYGAATCAGACTAGAAACAGGAATGTCAGGCCCCTAAATTAGAAATGATAAAATGATGAAAATGAAGAAAGGAAAAGGGTTAAAAATATTTATTCTGGGTAGGAGTCAGAGAAGCCTCTGACCTTGACCTCTTTGCTTACTGGAGAGGACACCGTACTCAACCCAATTATGAGATACAGCTGAAATGCAATGTAAAAGTGATTCCAAATATCTGTTGCCAGGAAGCAGATGACACACTAAATTGCTCAGTAGATTGAGTACTTAATTCAGCGATTTCCTGCTGCAGGAGTTGCCAGTATACAGCCATTTTGTCTTTTTTGGCAAGGCGGCTGCTTTTGGACGGCTGTCTCCAGTAGTCTTTCCTACGCTTCCTGTTGTAGGAAGGCCTGTTTCCTGCCACGAGATTCCTGATTAGGCTCTGCACTATTTTCGTCTGCAAAATGCCTGTGTAGCAGGTTGCTTCTCTGCATTTGATACTGATTTGTGGGAAGTGAAGCCAGATCACAGTCTGGCCACAATAGAGCATCCAATTCCTTTGAGAAATCTAAAAAAATTCTGTAGCTCAACTGAAAAGAACTGATGCTTAATGTAGTATTCAGAGGTACAATGGAGATCCAAGTATTTATTTTTGTAGTGAAGTTTCAGTCTGTTTGTTTCTTTTGGTATTGGAAACCAGGGCCTTTTAGCTGAACACTGTCCTTTCAAAGTATCTCCCAAGGTTAATCTTCTGCCTTTAATGTTCAGAGGATCTCCTGGCCCAGGTTCTTTGTACCTCTGTAGGGATAAAGATATTTTACATCTTCTACTCAGTATATTTGTAGACTTAGATTTTTTTTTCCTGCTGGTAGTGGGGTTGAGAATAAAGTCCTGACATAATTGGGAAGATATTGCAACTGTATGATTAATTTCTTTTGACGTGGGAGTGTGTGCTCAATGTCTGGTACTAAAAATGAGTAAAAAGCCTTTTATCCATCTCCTTAAGCCACAATGCTGAGGTCCTATTRTAGGTTTGAATCAGCTATGAGATACTGTAGCTCAGATGTCTGAGATATTTCTACTACATAGTTACAAATGGCAAGAAATAAAAAAAGGCTTTGTCCTAACTGCTAATGGTAATGTGGACACAGGAGGGGAATTGTAAAAACAAAAATAATTTACTTTGAAATATTGTTTCATTCATACATTTTGTTGATATACTTTATTCCCCCAGTCTTGGAAAGTTTCCTGCATGGCTGGCCAGAGGTGCTCCATTGCTGCAGCTGGCTGTGGGATAAGGGCTCTTAAATTCAAAGGCAGAGAGAAGACAGTTCAAGAGGATTTTTTGTTTCTCTTATGAATTGCTCTTCAGTCTAGATCCTTCTTCTGTATGCAGTCATGCAATGCCCGTTGCTTGCTCTTGCCCTCATGTTTTCCATATTTAGGTGTGAGGACATAGATGTTGACTTGATGACACKGGAGCTCATGTTGATATGGCTTTACAATGTAAGAAAGCAAGGTGCTCTTTCCCCTCTGTTGAAGCACAGGATATTCTTTCTCTAGGACTCTTCCTTCTTCCAAACATTCACTTTTTTTTGTGTTTGCATAGAATCATGGAATAGTTAAGGCTGAAAAAGGCCTTTTCTCAGATGATGGAAAAATGTAATTCTTTTCTGGGTGCAAATTTACATGAAAGGTTTTTTAATTTTCTTCAAAAAAATATGAGGAAGTTAACCCCAGCAGTCCTTATCTGATATTTTAATGAATGAGAGGCTTGGGCAGAGGCCAGGAAATTTGAAGTTAATTTAAGACTCATCCAGACTGGTTCATCTGTGGGAAATTGGTACTGTTCTGTGGATCTGGTGGAGCCCTGCCTGCAATTTACCTTTCCTGAACCCTTTATAGTGTCTTCTGCAGCATTGCTATGACTTAGACAGTTTTGTTGTTGTTTAAATGTAAATATTGGCTTTTGCATCCTTTTGTTAGTCCAACTCACTTTTGTCAGGAAAGGATTAGGTTGTATTTCAGCAGGTTCTATTGCAGTCACAGTCTGAGAGTCCCTGTGGTTGTGTCAGGAGCACACGGACACACACACAGCACACACACTCAGTGATTTGTACTAACTGCCAGGCTGCAGCCTCATGGCTCTTCTCCACAAATCCAAGCCTCTTTCWGCTGCTGCATTTGCAGCTGTTTGAGGGCAGCATGACCAGGGCTGCCAACAGCAGATGTTCTCAGCTTGTCTGTGATGGTCTTTTAGTGAAAAAATGTTGTCTTTGTAATGTAAATGAAATCCTCATACATTAGAGAATCTGAGTGTATATTCTTCTAGGATGAAGATCCTTGCAAAAAGAGCTAAAATTATATTCAGTAAATGACTCCAGGGAGTCACACGCTGAACAGCAACCTCCTTTGCCACATGTTGTAGCTATGAGCCCAATATAGTACATATGAAGAATAGAGTTGGGCCTCTGCATTCATTTTGGTATTTGGAAGAGCAGACCCCAAAAAGGGCTTCTAAGATGCAAAGTCTCAGATCAGCTGCAGAAGTCGTCGTTCCCCCAATCTGATAAATTAGAAACAACTTTCCTACTTCCTCTGCTCTGATGTTCTAAAGTTCTGCTTTAATGCCAACATTGCTGAGGCAAAGGAGGTTGAACATGAGGCATGCTTTTTGCTATATTGTTAGTTTCTTGGATGGTTAGTATTTGTTGTTGACTGGTCCCCAGAATCCCACCTGCCTTCTTGTACCACTCGCCCCCTGAATCCTATCCCCTTGCCATCCATGCTTTGATGGTTGGTCAGAAATCCTGTAAGATCTTTGTCCCTTCTTCCTTGTTGACTCCAAAGGGACAGTGTGCCATTGGTCTGGGAAATATGGGCATTGGTGTTGAGGAAGAGCAGCTGTCATGGAGTTTAGGGCATGTGCTTTTTTGAGTTACCAGCCTGCTGTTTGCACACGTACATTAGGGTATATGTTATYCCAGCAGGAACCACACATTGTCCAGTTGGTCCATGCTATACAGTCTGAAGAAGGTCTGGATGAGATTGCTAGCATTAGAAGAGACATTTCTCTTTTAAACTGAACAGCTGTCAGAGAGCTCAGAGGACTTCAGCAAAATCATTGATAACTAAAACCAGAACAAGACAAACTCAGGGGAAACTAAAACAACAAAAGATTGAAGGGCCATGACTACTTATCTGGCTTGGTAAATGTGCATTGTGAAGAAGCCAGTTATTCTTACTTGCCAGAATGGAAGGAGGTAACAGGGTAAAATTGCTGAAATGACTTAGTGAAATTGTGAGGGGAAAAATACAGCCTCCTGAGTCAGTTGAGTGCTCTTGCTTGGGAATACAGTCCTATACTAAGCACCAATCAATATTTTCTGTTTGCTACCTTTGTATGCCTGTCTAATCTCTGCTGCTATCTTAGGTTTGGCTTCCATCTCCCCTCCTATCCATCTCTATTAACGTCACCACCATCCACCTGCAGCTATGTAAATGTTAGCTCTAGCAGCAGTGTGCTCTTTGGAGTAAACTACAAACTACCTGGCTACACAGCCAAGGCTGGCTCTGCAGAAAATGTTAATGATAAATACTTTAGGAATCATGGATTTTATCCCCTGSTTCAGGAAAATGGATTGGTGGCTGCCTCCTAAGTGACCCATGACAAGACAGTCTGATAAGAGTCATCTCTTCACCTAACTTTTGACCTTTCATCTGAGGATAGTTACATGGTTAAGTAAAGTGAGGTCAGTGACAGTGTGACAAAGACAGAAGTTTCCACTTTTTTTGTTAAATGCGAAGCTCGAAGTTTCTGCCTCTTTATCCACATGTCCTTCAGGACCATCTGTCTTGGTATCTCCTGCAGGTCTTTGTCTCCCTCTCGTTGCATCCTTGGCACTCCCTTCCTCCTTCTGTACTCTGCATTGCCTGACAACTCAGAGCCACTTTGTCCCTTGAACTCATTATCTTGCCACAGCCAAATCCTGACCTCTCCAAGAACAGAACATGATATTCGTGCTTTGTCTTTGATGTTGGCCAGTGCTATAGCCAAAGTATRTCTCAGTTTGGGTGTGAGCTTGTAGTGCTGTGGCTATTTTGCACTGATTGTCCTGACAGAAACACATGCCATAGATATGAAATAGTTTATTCTGCTTTCACTTAGGAGGTATGTTGTGCACAGCTGTGGTTGGGGAAGAACTTGTGCACAGGCTGGTGTCTTGGAGTAGCAAACAGGCAAAGGAATTGTGGCTGGTGATTTGATTGACATGGCTGAACAGCTAGGCATCTCTATTTTCAATAACAAAATCCTGTGCAGTGTAAAGACAGAGTAAACTGATTTTCTGTGCTTCTGAGCAGCAATGACAAATGCATCTTTTCTGCTTCAGAGAAAAACAGGTAATTAGTGTCTGAATTATGAAACTTTTACTTTCTAACACGGATTTCTGGGCTTGAATTTTATAACTTTTGTGCTGGAACAAAACAAGTGTAAAAAATTCTAATATTTGTAACAAAATTAATAAAAAATATAATTCCTTCCCCTGAGGAAAAAAAAAAGGCAAAGCTTATCAATATTTTCAAAAATAAATGCAAAACCAGAACAGTGTCTTTTGATGAAAGTGCAAATTATGTTGTGTTAATAAGTATTTTCTGCTTGCTGCCCTTGCAAACTTGGTACCTGCCAATATCTCAGGCTTTGCTTACATACGCAYTCTTATTCTTTCTCATTAACGTCACTAATCTCTACTTGAATTCCTTGCAAGCAGAAATACAAAGTGTCAGTGTGAAGTGAGTGCAAAGAGCACTTGTCACCATGGCTAAGTGTTAACGTAAATCAGCAGAGTTAATATGTAAGCTTATCAGATGGCTTCAAATGTGAATGAAGTCCTAGCTGGAAATACCGCTGCAGATCAGCTTTCCCAATTCTTGCATATTGCCAAAACACAGAGGAAGCAAAGAATTTTCCCACTTGATGCTACTTTATTTTTTTTTTCAATGAAAGATCAGCTATGACCCACATTGCTTTCTTTCTCCCTAGTCTTCAGAGGCTGAGGAGCTCTGGCAGTCACAGCAGAACATGCATTTCTTCAGGAAAAGTAAAGAGTTTTAATGGGCTGCCAAAGGACAGCAGAGCAACCTGGACTGTATGCAAGCATACTGGTAGATGGTATAAGAGAGTTTATTTTTCCRCATTTTAAACATCCTTTTTTTTCTCCCTTCACTCCAGGCCCTATAAAAAGTTACACAAAGTTTATAGATCAACATAATGAACAGTGCAGGAAGATGTCAGGTTCACTGTGAGCTAATGTTGAATAGTAGCTGAGTTTTTTAGAAATCAGGGGAGATTGTACAGTTTTTCATGCCTTTGGTAATCTCTGACTTTCACTAGGCCTGTGAAAAAGGATAGGTGCCCAGCATAACTTTTTTCCTGATTAGGTGTGAATAGAAACAATGGTCCTAGTGATAAGGAAAGTAAATCTCCAGCAAGTAAATTTCAACAATGATGTTGTTCAGTTTATAACTTTTGTCCTTCAGAATTGTGCAACCAGTGCTGAGACATTGGCATCTGCATCTTGCATTGAAGCACCCATTCTCTTTTGCAATACTTAGCTCACTTTTAAAAGTGAATTTATTTTGTTCTAGTACTGCAATAAATCATCTTCCCCCAAACACCAACAAGCCAATGCTTTTTAAAGAACTAAGAGGAATATTTATGACAGATCAAACAAAGAAAATACTTAGAGATCAGAAAGTGAAAACAGTTCATTTAAGAATTTGTAGTGACATATTTTTTGTATTTTTCCTGTTGTGTCATGAATAATTKCTTACCCCCAAGGTGTGTGTGCTAAAAGGTTGTATGTTTATTTGGGGCCTTAGAGAAAAATACAAATCATTCAAAGGTCCCTTGGGAGCTCTCCCAGGCCAAATGGGAGAGGTGTCTTCCCAACCCCTTCAGACCTAGTGTAAAATCAAGTACTCTGAACCATGGCTAAAACAAACACAGACTTTAAACACTGTTTTAAAGTGGTCAGTGGTTTGAGACCGTTAGCTGGACTGCACTCTGGAAGAGAATAGAAGAGGAGTGTGACACAGCCACCTGTCAGTCTCATCTCAAGGGGAACACCTAATTCCTCAAAAGCAAAGCTGGTGCTACTTCTTCCCAGCTGAAATGTCAGATACCAGTTTATCAGGATGCTAAACCAGCAGAGCCAAAGGCTTACTGGAACAAAATCTGGGCCATTCATGAAATGCAGATAAAGCCAGTGCCACATGATTTGGTTTCTTAGAGGAAGGCACTGCCACAAGCTATGTTCAGCTGAGCTTCTTATTGCCTATAACTCTGCCCTGGGACATGTCACCCAAGCTGACAGGGAGCTTGAGCTGTTTTATTTTTCAAATCGCATATCTGGGTACTAGATTTATTATATATTTTGCAAGCCACAGATTATATTTCAAACTCATATGACTTATGCTCTCTMTGCAAGTCCCAGAACTTACTTTGCCTATGCCAGAGCTTCTCCTACTTTGATCTGGCCATGTTGCAAATCTCCACTCCCAAAGAAAATTGGCAGGAGGAAATGAGCACTTCTATCTTCTGATCGAGGAGGTGTTTCTGAGGAACATGGGTGTAATTCAGCAGGAAAGTTGTTGGTTTGGCATTTCTTTCTCTCCATGCAACAGAATAGAGTCAATGCCATGTTCCTTGTGTAGTGTAGTGTTCCACAATGTAGTGCAGGCTTTCGGCATGGAACATTGAAAAGAGACAAACATAGGCAAGGAAGTTAATTCTGGTGACCTGTGGGTCAGATTTTCATACACATGGGGAATTTTAYACGCATATATATTTATATTCAAGTGGATCCAATGAAGAATAACAAACCTCATACCACATGACACCAGAAGTATCATGTCACTCCAATACCTAGCCAAAAGCAAGCAAAATCTTCTGCATACCTCCTGAAATCCTAAGAGAACATTTTATTGCTCTAATCAAGCTACTAATTTCATACTTTAAAAGCTGCTACAGTATTGTTTTTATCATTAGAACAAAGAGATAAATGTTCTCTGGCTGTTTCAGCTGCTACCTTGTTTCAATGGAATCAGTATGAGATAAGGACAAGCAGTGCTGGTTTTCTTGCATCGGGACTGAGTTGACCACTCTCATCACAAAGGTCAGTCTGAATTTCTTCTGCTGCTTGTAGCATCCTTTTTGCTGTTTATACATGTATCAAAATGAAAGAAGAGGGGCAAAGTATTAATTGCTTTCTGCAGAGTTGGTAAGGAAGTATAAACAGCAATAAGATCTTTCCAGACATCCTGCTAGATAATCGGCCACCCGCAACTGCAGTCCTGTTTGAGGTCTTCCCTCCTACCCTGGTTGAATCAAAGAAAGGGGACAGCAGTATGGATATTTTAGTTACATTCAACACAGCATCATCTCTGCTGCCAGTGAGAGCTAGAAACACGYGGGAAAGCAACTTCTGCTCAGGCAGAAGGCTCACACTGCAGTGCATGGGGTAAGTTGTATCTGTCTAGGACTTAGTGCCACTCCATCCCTTGATGGGAACAGCTTCAGAACTTTATCTGCAATGAGACTGCCTGTCTCATTGCACTCAGCACACCACCATTAAAGAAGGGGAGAAGCAGGCCTGCTCATACAGGAGGAAAGGGATTCAAAACCCATCCGTGCATTAACAGCCATGCAAGTGGCTGACTGAATGACCTGTCTGTGAAAAGCAGAGGTTTCTGTTTCTAGCTGCTCCTTATTCTCCAGTAAATAAAGTCCGAGGCATCTTTGTCACTTCATTTATTACAGTTAGTCACCATAGTAACCAATAAAGTTCAGCCTGAATTCCATGGAACTGGCAAAACTTAAATGAAACAAAGAAACAAAGAAAACAAAGAAATCCTTTGGATTCCAGATGATTTACAGTTTCTGTGTATTTGTAAAAGCAAAACAATTCCTTAACACTGGAAATAATAGTTAAGGCCTTTATTTTAATTGTGACCCAATCTGGAACATACCGTGATTGTTTTGGGGCTACCCACTTGTTTTTCTTTTTTTATTGAGTGTCCAGCAGTCCTACTTAGGTACAATTAAACAGCACTGGTAGGTGCAGTACAAAACCTAGGCATAGTTTAGGTCACAGGCCTTTTACAGCCTGAATTATAAAGGGAGGAGCAGGCATAGAAGTACAGTTGGAGAAACAAGTAAACACAGCAATTATCTACATCTTGACAAATTACTTTAATAGGTTTATTAGATTGCAACAAAGAGTTTTCGGGAGAATCCTGTAGAGGAAAGCTTTGCAGAAGTTTGTAGGGAGATTTCCAAGGCGTGGGAACAAGTTTGGAATTATAACTCCTAGGTGTCATAACCTGCTAAATACAGTTTTCAAAGGAAGAGTCATCAAGTCAGTAATGAATGAGAGGTGGTCCATAAGATCACTGTATTACAGAACCACTGAGGTGGGAAGTGTCCTCTTGAGGTCATCTAGTCTAACACCCCTGTTCAAGCAGGGCCAGTGAGAGTGGTTTGCTCAGGACRGTGTCCAGGTGGGTTTTGAATATCTTCAGGAATGCAAACTCCACAACTTCTCTAGGCAACCTGTTCCAGACTCAGAATAAGAAAATGATTTCTAATGTTTGAATGACTTTTCTTGTATTTCAGTGTGTTTCCTTTGCCTCTTTTCATATCACTTGATACTGCTGAGAAGAGTCTGAGAAGAGATGTGATGGTCTGTGAAATGATACAAAGATAAAAGAACCTGTCTCTATTTATATGTTGGAGGAAAAGAAGAAAGGTGAAACATATCTCAGACGAACACAAGCCATAGGAGAGCAAGCTATATGAATAGAAATGAGTTGAACAAGACATACCTGTCCATGGCAGAACTGCTAATGTGGGATGYGAGAACTACTGAGATGTGAGAATTCAGAGAAAGATGTTAGCTCTGTGAATGGACTGAACGACTATCCCTTAGAAAGCAGTCTGGACCACATGGCAGAAACGCATGTTAGCTTTTGATTCTTCTGATAGAAACTAAGTYGTGAATGAAATTGCCTTCTTCTACTATGAAATCCACTATATATGTAGAAGATGGATGTTTGCATCCAGCTACAGGATCTGACATGGTAGAGCTGCAGGATCTCTGACATGCAGCATTGTCTACTATTCACTGACTGCTCAATGTCCAAGTCACTTTGGCTTGCTATTTCCAGCTTGCCAGTGAATTATTTCACCGCCTCATACATCAAACACAACCTGTGAGAGCATATTGTAGGAAAGCAGGTGCTTTCAGGTTACTTCCTTCCTATCCTGGGATATGTGTCAGCTGTGCACAGTATACTGATTAACCATCTTGAACACCTGGGAGTATTAAAATCTGAGATTATTTAAGATTAAATTAGCATCAAGACTATTCATATATATGTATATGTATGTGCATGTCTGAGTATTTGTATACATATCYGTACATGGTAATGACTAACAATCTATTACATATTAAAATAGCATTTACATATTGAAATAGATTTTTTAGATATTCTTATCTCAGCATTTGTGAAACTCATTAGGCTCTTTTGACATTATTTCTGTATTATCCTCACTCCCAAGTTGCTTTTAAATGCAACCTGTTTTCTGTCTATACTCTTATTTACCTGATTTATAGCTTGTCTTGTTTTCTCTGTAARTTGCTGATCAAGAGCTCATGCTAAAGCTAAAAGAAGTGAAGGTAAGAGTGTCTCCCCAACAGAGGATTTAATTAATTTGCTCTGAGTGATCTCATTGTAGACAGCTTTCCATGTTTGGATTAACTTTGCTATGGAGAAAGAAAGAGAAGGGAAGGGGAGGAGAGGGGTGGGAAGGCTGTACCGAAGGGGGCCCTGAATTAGACCATGTATGTGCCATCAAACAGAGTTTTTTCCCTAGTTTCCATGGGCAGAATTACTCTTACTTTTCCAAACTCTTTCTTAGTTGCTGGACAGTTTGTCTGCTGACTCAGATGAAATGGCACAGACCCGTCTGATGAGCTGCTCTCTGTTCAATCTGATCTGCTCAATGTCTACATGACCTCTGGCAATTTATCAAAGTGGTTTTCATGTAACCAGAATTTGAAGAGAAATATATCCAGGGCTGCAGTTCTTCACAAKCAATACCTCCAGCATGAGTTTAAATATCACCAGAGGAACTGTGAAAGCAAACAGAAAAACAAACAAATAAACCCACCTCAAATTCATCATAAACCAACTGTCAGAGCAGAAAAATAAGTTGGGTCCATAAATCTCTAGTAATAGTGGGTACATAAGCTGAGTTATACTGCATTGAATGAGATTTTTTTTCCTATTGCCATTTCATAAAACTGTGATTTGACTGTTGTGAAAAGTATTTMAGTGAAGTAGCTCCTCTTTTTCTTTCCCCAATAAAAATATCACTGTTTATATTGTTTTCCCTGTACAAATAGAAAATCCTAGTCCAAATATTTGACCAGAAAGTCTCTATACTTCATTTAAAATGCAGAAGATTATTTTTGCTCTCATGTTCCTCTACATGCCTTCCCCAAAGATGATAGAATTACATATATGCACGAAGGGCAAGAATAATGACTACTTGTTACAGAAAGAAAAGTGAGCGTTTTCTTCTGCTAAGAAAAAAGTCTAATCTGTTTTTGTTTTTATTCTTCAGTCTTTAAAGAAAAAAAAGCAGCTAAGCTGATTTAAATTAAATTTTACAAAGCATATGCTTCTGGGCAGAAATCTTATAAATCCACTTTCTGCCCAAAGCACATTTTTATGGTTGAGTTACAATAAACCACACAGAACAGGGATTCCACTTGAATTGCTTACAGAATAGAGTATCACGAAAGGTATTGTTGTTATAAAGCTTCACAGTAATGTTTGAATTTAGTTGACAGAACTGGCAGGGCCATTTTTTATTTAGTTTGACCTCTTATCACAAGAACCTACTAGAATCTTATGCTACAGAGAATAAAACACAGSCAAAGATTCAAAGCAGAAAAAGGATTAAAATAATGGAGTGGAGGCTAGGTTGTCCCAATGCTATAATACCTTTGATGCATGAAAGCTGCTACTCTGAGTGTTTTGGAACTGGAAAATAATTTAAAAAATCAAAGCATTTGTGAAGTAAGTTCATCAACAGTTAAAAGCCAAGGTGATCTGCAATGGACATGGCTTTATTACAAACTTRATTTATTAGATACCTGTTAGCTTACAGTGAAGCTCAGTTTGCAAAATCTTTCTAGTGGTTACACAACATAACATTGAATGSCAATGCAGACATATACCAAGAGGATATAGGTGACAAACAGTGTTTTAAGAAGAACAAATAGGAGAGAGAGCTGAGCATTATCTAATGATTAGGCAAAGTGCATATCAAAGGAGTCATGATTGCTGTTCACTATTGGAATGAAACATTTACATAAAAATTTCCCTATGTAGATGCCTCTGTATCCTTTGGGTAGGTTGCCAGGTTATTTGATGACCTAATTGCTCCTGTAYCAAATTCAAGGTATGGTCTTTATTTCATGTAAGAGAAATACGCAAGCTACTGAAATTGGAAGATTTTTTCTGTGTTATCTAATGGAAGCATGTTTGTCTGGCTCTTGGGAGGGGGCTAGGGTCACACAGGAAAAGGTGTTAGAGGGAAAATGTAGACCATGTGGCTGCATCCAATAATTCTCTCTGCTTGCTACTCTCCAAATTAGAAACAGTGCAACTGGTACAGCTCCAAGTATCAACAGCAGCAGCTTGAACAAAAAAGGCCTGTCTTGCATCTCAAATACTGCAAATCTCTGCTTTGGTCTCAGCACACCACAGCAGTAAAGATAAGACAGTGCTTACTTTTCTTCTGTAATCCTTGCTACATGCAAAGCAAAGCAAAGCATTTAAGCTGGGTGAAATTCACCCTGAGAAATGTCTCATACCTGCTAGAAGATAAAGGCATTGTGATYGCAATTAATTTTAGTAAAGGAAATATGTTTGGGGTAGCTCACTTACATGGTTGGAAATGAAAGACAAGAAAGAAGGGGATGATAGAGGATCTTATGCAGAGGATGCTGAGGTGTATGGAGAAGTGTTCTTTTGTGGACACAATAGCAGCTTTTAGTAGAAAGCCAGACCCTGACTCACTGATGCGAAATGAAGCAGGAAAGAGACAGCAAGTGTGAAGACAGAACAGGGATGATAATTTGATCACAAGGAGAGGAAGGGGCATTCCCATCCTTCATGAAGAACCTTTCAAATTGCCAAGAAAATGAAGATGACACAAGAGATGGGCACATAAATCTCAGGAGAGGTGTACCAATGTCATGTCCTTAACTGAGAACCAAAAGGCATCATGGGACCAAAGTATTCTCAAACAAAAAATGCATTAAGTGAGACAAGAAGGGGTTGTCAGACGTGTATGTCTCTGTGGTAAACTCTTCGAACAAGTTCTTTCTGTTCTTTGACAGAATTCTGAAGTATCATGCAGTAGTAAGGGTTAAATAACACAGTGGTGATGCAGGAGGCCTGCTTGACTATATCRTTTCTGCAATAAGTCAATAAACATGTGAAATGAATGACAATAGAAGAAGAGCATGGTCAGTACCTGCAGGATGAAATCCTTATCCTTCATTAGGGGAAGAGCTAGCCAGTTCTGTTTTCCTGGTCAGTGAGACAGAGAAAACTGCTCTTGTGGTGGGAACTTTAACTACTCATAGGTGACAATTTAAAACCTGCTCCAACCAGCATATTATCTCTCAGTCCTTGTCATCAGCACTTTGCAGAAAATCATAGAATCAAAGAATGTTCTGGGTTGAAAGGGACCTTAATGGTCATCTTGTTCCAATCCCCCTAACATCCCCCTTCCACTAGACCAGATTTCTCAAAGTCTCATCCATACTGGCCATGGACACTTCYAGGAATGGGATATCCACAACTTCTCTGGTCTACTTGTTCCAGKGCTTCACCAAGAAAAAGTGTCCTGAAGGCCAGGGTTGTTGTTGTGCTGTGCAACCTTCTCTCAGTCCTAATGATTTTGAACCTCACCAATTCAGGGTCACTGCAGCCAAGGCTGCACTTGAGCTTCACGTTCCCCACCAGCCTCTTCTTGTTGGTGAGTAGAAGATCCAGTATAGCACCTCTCCTTTCTGGTTCTTATGCCACTTGGAGAAGAAAGTTGTCCTCAGTGCAGGAACTCCTGGATTGCTTATGCCCTGTTGTGTTGTCCCTCCAACAGACATTGGGGTCATTGAAGTTCCCCATGAGCTCCAGGACTTGTTAATGTGAGGCTGCTCCTGTCTGTGTCTAGAGGGCCACATTCACTTGGTCTTCCTGGYCAGGCAACCTGTAGCAGAGCTCTATGTGTCACCTGTCCCTGCCCTCCATTTAATCCTGACCCATGACCTCTTGGTCAGATCCTGCTCCATCCCCAGGTGGAACTCCATGGTCTCCAGGGGGTCACTGACATAGAGGGCAGGGTTGCTTGCTTCCTCATCTCCCCTGCCTGTCTTTCCTAAAGAGCCCGTGACACCCATTCCTACACTCCAGCCATAGGAATTGTCCCACTACATCTCCATGATGCCAATAAGTCCTAGCCCTGCAGATGTGCCCATCTCTCTAATTCCTCCTGTTTATTCTCCATGCTGCATGCCTTTGCATAGAGGCATTCAAATTTGCCCCCAGTTAAGTTGACTTGCTGGCCAGAGTGGCTGGAATTTGTTTGTGCTACTCTCCAGGTGTTGACTTGTTTGGCTCTTTAGAGGGAATTCTTGGCACTACTGATAGTGATAATGCATATGGAAGGATTTCAGGTCCTTACCATCTCATTCAAATTTCTTTATGGCTTTAATTTTATTTTTTTTAATCTAGCTCTCATACAAAGTAAAGCCAAAATACCTCTATAGAGTAATGCATTTTTATTTTTTTTTAGCTAATTAGGTTTCTCTGAAAGTGAATTTCACCACTTCAGGGATATTGTTTGCTGTGTCAAGCACAWGACTAAATTCAGGGCTTGTCCTAAGTTAGTAATACATGCAGCTAGAACATGAAAAATAACCACGAGTTGTTCAAGTTATTCAGACATTCTCAATGTGCATGATTATCCTCAGAATCACCAACGGACTTCTTGCACAACTTGTAATACTCCTAATTCTATTTAGGAATTGCTAGGAAAATACTACATAGGTAAAAAAAAAAACCAAACGTTTTKTGGTATTGAYAGATGGAGATGGGATTTTTAAAGTGCTCTGGGCTTTCAACATTTTTTTTTTATTCACTACTTGTATTAAAATTAAAATTAGAATTTGCTCTTCCTCCTTCCTACCTTCTTCAGATAAATACCAAATACATTGGTAAACTCTGGGGAAAATCACACCCCTATGCAGCACATACCTTTTTTGAACAAGCTTTCCTGTATTYTGGAATGAATGTGGTGACTGAGATGAAGCATGTATACAAGAACAATGAGGTCCTAGCCACAGTCTAGCTCCTGTTTTCAGACCCTTTCAAAGCTGCTTCCTTGCTGTCCCAAGAACAGGATAAAGAGGCAGCAGTACACAGTGGGAGATCAACTTTCTGAAGACATGGATGTAAGCTGGYAGGTGAAAAGCAATCAGCTGTGCACTCACTCCTGCTCTTTGCTGCGGCTCTGCGTGGTCAAAGCTGATTCAAAGGGTACTGCAGGCTGGTGGAAAGCACCAGCTGAATCCAGGGAGTCTCTGCAAAACCCTGGGAGCATGTTTCCCAGACTCCTCGGCACAGCAGCTTTTTTATATGTGCTCCAYAAGCCTAAAGTGCAAAACCCTCAGGTACTTCATTCTTCTGAGTGGTCCTAGGGTTCATGCTCTAACTCCAGGGGAAACCTCTGTGGTGAATCTGTAGATTCATAAAGCTTTTTGAGATGCTTTCAAGAGGTACTGAGGTCATCTGCAGTGCTTAAAGGCAGAGATTCAGCGAATGTGTGTCTGAAAACCAAGCGTTTTAAACCCCTGAACTACTACTGTAGATAACTAAAACATGCTTACAGACATTTTTCCTTATTATATGAACATTTGAATACTTTGCAGAAGGATATTATTGAGAACATGCCATAATCTGAGTGCATTTTAATGCAATGAAAAGCTTTAAAGAATCCTCAGACTGCTCCAGAGTTTTCTTGAATAGATGTAAAGAAGAACATTTTAGTCTCAGGGAGACARAAAGATACACCTGCTTGCTTCATTGGTGGTTGTCGGGGTTTTTTATTTTTTTTTTATTCACTAATTAAAATGATAGAAACTTCTGTCTTTTCAGATGTTTCACATGTTTTGCATTGTGTGCATCTAGGAATGGGAACTCCTTGTGCCCACTGACCAACAGRCTGTCTGGGAGTCTGTATTCAAAGCAGAACCCTCTAAAAAGCTGAGCCGACYCATATCCAGTCCTCTCTAGGAGTGTGATTTAGATTTAGATAAATACTTCCACCATTTCCAGTACAAGAAACTATGCAGCATGTATACACACTCATTGAACCCAATCTTCTTTGCTGTCTCCCTGTTTCTTCTCTTCTTCTTCTCACCTCTTCTTGTCTCAGGGAAATGTATTCTTTGAGATATGTTTTAGTGGCCATGGCAGTATTTGGTTGAAGGTCASACTTGATGATCTCGGAGGTCTTTTCCRACCTTAATGATGCTATGATTTTATGAAACAGAGAAAACCTCTCCTCAACAGTGATTTAATTTCAATCTCTTCCACCAGCAAAGCACTGACAAAGTCATGTCACTGCAAATTAGTATCTAGGCTTTTTTTCACCACTGACAGGCGTCAGTAAAATTGTGATAGCAAGGCACTGTTCTATCTTGTGCGGGTATCGGTGGTGCAATGTAGAGAACCAACACTGGCCACAGAAAACAGCTGAGTTTAACTTTTCAGCTTGAAACCCTGWTGCCTAGTGAGTCTTTTCATTGGCACTTGCAGGTTCAGTGTCCTCTGCAGATCACATAATGGCCTTCCTCCTCCCCCTTGCTGCCTGGCCGCGGAAGGGGGAGAATCAGTGACACTAATCTTTGAATCTCTGTTAATTAGTAACTAGTTTCATGTCACAASAATCAAATGTCTTTAAGAAACTCTCAAGAGAAATGAATATGACCTCCGTGTTCCATGCATGAAAGGCCCCTGCGGGCACTGCCGGGGATGCGGCTGCCAGCATCCAAGGGTCACGTTGCACTGCTGGGAAAGGGAGGAAGGAGAAGGAGACAAAGGAAATAYAAATAGACCGTCACAAAAATATTGTTTTCCTGTCTGTAAAAAATGATTGTGGAATGAAATTGGTTTAGAAGGAAGGCCCGGAGGCTTATTAATTACACGGATTTTGGCACAGAAATCCTGGCCCAGGTACAAGAATACCCAAACCCTTTCGTGAAAGAAGCGCCAGCCTGGGGCACGCTCTGCCCCCGCATAACTGCTTGTCAGCAATGTCTTCGTGGCTTCCCAGGCAAATGGTCTCCCCTTGACCCTGGAGACAGGGCCTTTTCCTTTTCTCTGGCCCCACAGAAGTGCGGATACCTAAAGTCATCTTTCCTCTTGACTACTAGGCAATCTGGTAACAGTCTGCCCCTTGAGGAACCAGAAACTTGMGAGTTCTGAACGTGTTTCTGAAACAAATTATCTAGCTTTTTAGTTTTTACAGAACAAATCTCATCATAATTTCCATCTTTCAGGAAGTATTGTTATTCTTTTTAATTGTAACTTAAAGCGCCTGAAAGAGAACATTGAAATTCCCCAGGAGACAGAATATTTAGAGCTTAGTCAACTTTGCCTTTCATGCTCCAGCTTCTGCAGCAACTGAGGCAGAGAAACTGTAGAGAATAACCTTTGTCACTGCACATTTCATTCATACCAGAAGAACTTTGTTATGTACAGTGACTGAAAGAAAAAAACCTATAAGTAAAGAGCAAGTGACCAAACAGCTAATGACATTACCATGATGCATGTGAGAGCTGGATCTATATTAAATTTACCAYATTATCCTTACTTCTGATGTTGCTTCATCCCTTCTGATTGCTGGTCTTTGCAACCATAACATTTTAATTTGGGCTTTCTTTGAAAGCACATTTTTTGATACAAAGAAATTTTAAGCCATCCCTTAGGATACAAAGAAAATGAAAGACAAAACTGGGGACATAACGATGCATGCCTCTAAATTAAGGCCTGCATTTGTGGTAAGTACTACTCAAGAGCTTGTATTCAGAAGTCATGGTTGTGACTTTTATGGTGGAAAAATGATTGGAAAAAAACCCCAGTAGTACCTAACAGAGTAGCAACTAAATTGCAAATGGGAAAAAAATTCTCTTATCAGGAAGTTTCCAGATGGCAACAAGATTGCTGGTGTCAGGACGAAAGGAGTGGTACAGTCTCCTGTAATTGAAGAGCTCAGCACATTACTTTGTTGAGTCTAAACACAAAACAGACCAGTTTTATAAAGGAGTTCTGAAATAGGGGATGTTTTCATTCTTCTGCAAAATGAAGCAAATATGCAATATATTACTTTATATCTAATATATCCTGACTAACAAAAAATGTTCTTTTGAGAGAGGATGTGAGACTTCTGAGATGTATCATAGATAAATTGGTTTCAACTGCCTGGTGTGAGCTTACTGCTGTTTTTGTATTCATCTAAGCATGACTTCTGTGTTCAGTGGAAAGGGGGAGTGTTAATTATTTATGCTATTATAAATCTTTAATTGCTGTGGTGTCCGTAGTCCCTTTATCATTCGGAGCAGTGGAATAGCTCTTGCTATGGTAGATACAAAATGGGATGTGACTGAAATGAAAGCTGTTCATCRCTGTCTTATATGGGAAGCAGCAGTAATCTTGGTTTAGTGGGCTTCTGATACCTTCAGTGATAAGCAGTCATTTTGTAAGCAAGCAGGGAGTGTGCTCAGACTATTTACAGTACACTAAAATAATACATTCCGAATATGGATAGCATTGGGTATGATTTACTGTTTGTCCCCTAGTAACTGCAAAGACACATCTCACATCCCATGAAGACCCTAGTACTAAGTAGCAACATCATTCAAGCAATCTCTCCGGGTTCAGGTGAGACTGTCTGTGCACTTACTGTCAGGCCCATAAGTAACTGCCTAGTTGCATCAGAGCATGTCTTGGTGTTTGGGGATTTTTCAGCCCTATTTTGCATAGGATTTGGATATCACCACCTGTATTATAATAAATGGAGAGTGAGATGAAAATAACAAGTGAAAAAGGATAGCAAGCTTTTTGACTTGGCTTTTATCTTTGCAATTATAAATGCACAGCCTAGCTGGGGGCCTACATAATTCATGCAGCCTACAGCTAAAGATAATCGGGAAAGCAGACAGAACACAGTATATTCATACTCTCATTTATGTGATGTTGTTGGCCCTGTTAGCGTGAAACTGGATCCGCCATATCCCAGGTGGTTCTCTCCTGTCTTGTGCTAACATTTTTCTCACCACTTCACAATAATTCTTCTGTCTTATTCTTCCAGTATTTTCCTATTTATTAAGAATAACCTTCCTTTCTTCAGAGTAGGACCTCTGCTCAGACCAGCCTTAGATTCTTTCATCTTTTTGTGAACAGAAAGACTGGGTAAGCTTCCTTCTTGGGCATAAGCATTTGATTCAGAACAACTTTAACATGGCCTTTGGCTCTGGACAAGAGAGCCATAACTATTACAGAAATTGCTTTTCTTTTCTACAACAGACTGGTAGTGACCCATGAGACAACTTTTGCCTATATGCCAGAAACACCTCAGGATCTACCATTATTCTTTTCTTTGGAAAGAAAATGCTATGTTTTCTAGCTTAGACTGTGATACTGTGACAGCTTAGACTGTGTTAGTGTGATTTATCCTCAGACAGTGAGAATATATGAAGCTGTGTAAGACTAACAACTGTTCTCTATGGAAACTCAGACATTCCTTTTTTCCTTTTTTATTATTTTCTTCAAAATGATAGCAAAGTGCTGAAATAGACTGACTGGGGAATGGCTGAAAGTGCCAGGAGCTCCCTGAGAATCCCCAAGGAAAAGGCTCTGAGGAAGAAGGTCATGTACCRGATGCCTGCCCTGCCCTAGAAAGCAGGAACAACCAGTGATGTCTCCAGCTTCCTTCCAAACTTTTTGTCTGTCAGTTGAGTCTGTACATCACCTTTTTCCTCTCTACTCTGGGACTTAGTGTTGAAGATGAATTCCCAGACTGGGACACGAAAGAGACAGCTGCCATTGATCAGCAGMTGAATCTTGCACTTGCACCTTACATGCAAATTGTGATGACCTTGAGGCATCCATCAAATGGAGTCTGTCACTCTCAGGTATACTTTGTTGTGGCACTGCTGGCTTAGCTTAGTTTAATATAAAATAGTGTAAAAGCAGATTTTTAAAGGTTTACAAGTGAAACTGTTAACTGAACTAAAATTTCTGGCAGACACTGGACAGTGTTATCTGACTTCACTGAAGTGCATGAACTCTGATAAACTTCAGCTGAGTTTTTATTTAACCTGCAGTAGCCAGGAGATGGCATGGCCAGGACCCAGAGATTATTCTATACCACCTCACATCATTGTCAGGGGCAGGGAAGAGGGAGTCTCTTCTGGGGAGAAGGGGTTCTGGTCTGGTTGAGTAAACATGGCGGAGGGAGCTGTCTGGTTTTGTCTATTGTCGGGGGGTTTCCCTGTGAATCGTCTCTTTTTTGCACCCTCTGTCATTAGTATTGTTGCTCTTATCATTGTCTTATCTCATTTCTGTTTCCCGTAAATTGTTATCTTAACCCATGATATTTGCCTTTTGTGCCTCCAATTCTCCTCTCCATCCCACTGCAGAGGAGAGTGGGCAGGGGAAGCAGGGGAGCAAGAGAGTGGCATGTGGTTTGGAGAGTCTTGGTGGGGGCACTAAATTGGGGAGTACCATTCCTAAACCATGACAGCCACTTCTTTGTAATGTACTTACTTATAAAATCCCTTAGCACTGAAGTGTCATATCACTTTCTGAAGGTTTTTTGACTGTTATCATCAGGACATCTTTATGGTTAGTGAAAGGTTCATAAAATCCTGCACTGCTTAAATAAGAATTTGTTCCACAAATTGTAAGAGAAGAAGTATCTCTATGAAAGCTCTCATAACTTCTTTAACAGTTTCTCTAAACTAGCCTGCCTTTTACCTTCATTCTCCAGTGATCCTTCATGAGTCAGTATTGCAGGAGAGTGGTTCCTCATTATTGCTGTAAATATCACACTTGAAATTATAAAGGGGAAAGCTTCTTCAAGACCTTGAGAAAGAAACCTGAACATGTTAACTTAAAAAATGGACATTCAAATTAGAATGGCTAATTATATGAATATTCATATGTTTTCTTCAGATTTGCTCATAAATATGTAATGCTCTGTTTGCTAAAGATGTAATGCATCTGTTTGCTCTGTTTGCTGTATTATATCAGTTTGCCAAGCAAGAGAAGCACAGCTATAGAATGGCTTTACTTTGTATTTTCACGTTCCATAACCTGTCTATCAGTAGCTGTTTGTATTTTCCTTTCTCTTTCTTTTTACTGTCATCCATCCGACAAAATCCAATACAGTGAAAAATGATTGGTTTATAATTGATTCATGACATTCTTCAATAAAACATTAAAATCCAACATATTCTCATGGTTTATTACATACTTTTTTTGCAAGAACCATTTAAATTCCGATTTTAATAGCAAAATGATGGCTTGAAATGTGACTGTTTTTCTCGGTTATCCCAGAAGGCACTGGCAATGACAATATCTGAGCATGCAAACCTCTCATGAGAATATCACCCAGATATGTTGCCATCTTTTCCTAACATGACTGCATTAATGGTTTAGTGCAAATACTTTGTGGAGGACATGTGCTTCAAAATACTGTCTTACATTTGGCTTAAAATTTTGCTCTCTAATATTTTCAGTTTTTTGTTTCAACAGTGTCTGAAGTTTGATTGTTAGAAACCATCTTGCTTTGAAGTCATACTCTTATTGCTCACACGCAGATCTTAATTCAAAAGGGTGCTCTCAGTTCAGGGCTCATATCTGGCTCCCTGCTACAGTAGCAGTACCTTCCTTGAGCAGGCACTCCATTGCTGTCTGGAGTAACAGAGGTGGTATGCTGAATGTGTGCAAAAGGGCATGGAAGAAAGTCAAATTTTGTTACATATTGTTAGGTCATTCTCTGAACCTTCACAGAATTGTAGAACAATAGAATATCCTGAGTTGGAAGGGACTCATAAGGATCATTGAGTTCAGCTCCTGACCCTGCACAGGGCAGCCCCAAAAATCACACAGAYACAGCAAACAGCGTGCAGAGGCTTGGTAATGGCCCAGTAGTGACCCTTGTTTCTTAGAGAGTATGGATGGCTTCTTCAACACCCCTTAACAATTCCACAGAAATGCAGACAAACACTAAATTTCAATTTCAACCTTGGTTTTGTGACTAAAATAGAAGACACACAAATAATCATCGAACTTACCAACACTGTGGCTTTTGATTGAAAAAGGGAACATGGTTTTACCRCACAAGATCCAGTTACTTTTGCTGGGAGATTTAACAGAACGTTTCCTGGTTCGTTCCTGGGCAAAGCGAGCACAGCGGGAGCGCTGGTCTTACACGCCTATCTGAATGAGTTCAGCTGAAAGCCAGATTTGTCCCTCCCGGTGCCTATATTGTTGTGCTCATTCACAGCACTGAAAGGACCCCTGCTTTTAGGGCTCTTTGAGCATATGTTGGAAACACTTGTTTCTTTAAGTACCCAGACAATGTTATGTAATATCACATCGGCCTATGCAACGTGGTGCAACATTGTGTAAGGCAATATATTACATTTGCCCCTTGGCATGACAGAAAATAAAAATGGGATTTAAATTGTTCCCTTCATACTTGAAATAACCCAAGGCGTTTTTTTGAACTAAAATTCTAAATTATAGGAAGGAAAGCTGAGTGGACATTAGGTAACCAGCAACATCCTAGACATAGCGGAGAGAAAGGCTTCTGCTTTCTTTATGAAAGGAGAATCTGTGGGCCAAGACATATGTRTTGTGTTTGAGAGCTCCTCATGGACCTGACAATTTATTTGAAGTTCATCATGCTATTTTGCACTATTACAATAGGAGYGGATTTTATGGTCAGTATTTAAAAATACTGTGTATTTTTAGATATATTCAATTCAATACACAGCAATTATTTGGATTCTGCTGAAATATTAATGCAATGTGTATGTATTACTTTCATAATTTGATGTTATATATTATATTTGAGAGCTATGAGTCATTTTTAGATTAAGTTTATTTATAACATCTTAGTCATAGGGCATAGTGCAATTATGCCAAGGAAATGAGATAAATAGGAAGATTAAGCACTAACCAGCTTGATAAAGTCAAACTCAGATTTTGAAAGTACAAATCACCTCTGTCCCCCAAAATATTTCAGAGTAAAATTTCTGCAGTGAGAACTGAGATCCATGAACTATAATATTTAGCAAATCTTTCTTCCTGTGTTTCTTCTGTACTGTTTCTCTGGTGTTTGATGGATGAACGCTTAAGTCTTTTCTAGGGCCTGGGCAACTGGCTCTAAGCAGCCCTGCCTGAGTGATGGTTGAACAAGATGAACTTCAGAGTTCCCTTCCAACCCCAGCCATTCTGTAATTCCATGAATAATGTGGATGTGTTTATTCTTCTTACCACTGATTTTCAAAAAACTTCTACCTGATTACTATTTCAGAAATGTTGCTGCAGCTGTCAGCCTTGACTAAAGCTGGTGAACAGTTTCCAAAGCATTTGTAAGGACTCTCACAGTTGGCTGAATGGCACTGTAGCATTTTTCTCAATTCCTGGAAAGTCCAGTCCCAAGAATATAGGGCATAAAACCATTAAAACTGTTACAAAGAAATAAGACAAAGCATCCATCTAGTCCTTTATTTTTCTGAAACACTGGACATAAGTAAGTGTTTCAGGAACAGCAATAATAATATAAACTTGCTTGGTAGAGCCCCCAGAATAAAAGGTTTCTTTTCAATGTACTCATCCAGTCTCCTGGAGAACTCAGCTAAACTGTAGTTTGACTTCTTTGGGCAGTGAATTCCGTAGTTCTAGCACCTGCTGCATGAAGAACCAGCTCTCATTGTTATGTAGCTTGCTCCCACCATCTTCGTTTGATGGGCCCTAGATTTTGTATTGAGAGAGGGTGAAAACCTGATGCCTGTTCACTGTCTCCAAAACATTTGTAATATTGTCATGCTATCATTGTCATCTGTTGCCATGAGTTGTCTCTTTCCCAAGCAGAAGGGTCCCAACCTACTCAGACATCCTCGTGCCGAAACAATTACCTGTCTTAGAAAGTATTTGTAGTTCCCCTTTAATCTTTCTGATTATTGAGAAAAAAAAAGGTGATACAAAGAGTGACAGAGAAGAAGAGGGAAGTGATAAGCAATCTCGGCCTCACATGGGCCTGGGCATGTGTTTCTCAGTGACAACCTTAATTACATGTCTCAGTGCCAGTACGCCTGTCTTTCAGACATTCCTCGCACTATTTGAAAGTACAGCTGCAAATGTTTTCCGTGGCACAGAAACAATTTAAAGCACAGCTTTTAAATAAATGGGCCACTGAGTTTGTGAATGCCTTCCAAAGCATCTGAGGCATGGCAATGTCTGTGATACTACACTGAAAATCAAACCAACTTCTCAAAATGACAAAAATTAAAACATTGGCCATGCTATATGAACATAGCTGRGAGAAATAAAAATAAGATTCTATCAAAAGCTATCTCAATGTATATAAACTCACAGAGGGAACAGGTTATTTCATCCTTTAACTCATTGGATTAAATACATTGGATTAAATAAAGCATATGTAATCAGAACTAACTTTAATTTTTGGTTTTAGTTTACCCTGGAGTACTACAGCAAGCAATTCAAAGGCTATGCTCTTTCAAAAACTGCATTTGTAGTGATTTGAACAGGATCTAGCCTTGAGTATTCTTTTGCTGCTGAAAGCAAAAATCTCTGTCTTGGAAGATGATATGTGGAGATTGACCAACATGAACTGATATTCAGTGTAGCACTGGTTAACACGAAGAACAGCACTAAATGAAATTAGACACAATTCAGACACCTGAATGCCCACTTTTGTTCAATAAAAATGATGTATTGATAAAAGGAAATTACTTTTTGTGTATGTCTACCCTAACTAATTTTCTACCTATACTAGTTTGCTTCCAAGTCTTCTGGATGAGCATTATAAGCAATGACATTGTAATTATTGATGTTCTAGTGCCACTCATTAGTGCCATAGATATTACAGGGACACGGTATCTAACTTTAGGAGTTTGTACTGAAACAAATCAAAAACATAAATGGGAAAGAAGGAGTGCAAAAGACAAGATAATTGTTATAATAAAAACAATCTCATACAGTTCTTTAGTGCACAAACCTACATAATTCATATGCATTTTTACCTGGTTCTGCGAAAATGGCTTTGGTGGTTCTTTTATACGAGAGAAATTCATTTTCTACAGGAGAGTCACTGTGCAAAGTGGTCTGGCAAAAAGAAAACATATGATATTTCTGTGTAACAGATTGGTGCAACACCTAATAAGCAGGGTGAGCTTATAACTTCTATCGCATGAAGTCCTGAAGCATAAGGGCAGGAACRTGCATAGATGAGGCCTGAAGAATAGACAGATTAGATAATGAGCTACCAAAGACMTTCCAGTTCTTCCTACCTGAACTGAAACGTCTGTCATCTCTAGGCGTAGGAGGCTAAAAGTTAGTGAATACTATTGTGGTGTGGTGACTTGAACTCGTGTGGGTGCCAGACACCTCTGCCCCCACAATGTGGTTTCTTACTCCGTCTTCCTAATAGGTCAGGGAGAGAAAATAAGATGGCCAAGCTTATGGGTTGACATAAAGGCAGTTTGGTGAGAAAAGCAAGGGTTGCACGTAGAAGCAAAGCAAAATGAGGAGACGTATTCTCTACTTCCCATCAGTATACAGTGCCCAGCCACTTCCTGCAAAGCAGGACCTCAGTACRTGTAGTGGTTGCTTTGGAAGACAAATGCCTTAACTCCCCACTTCACCAACTCAATACCTTTTCTCTCAACTTCTATTGCTGAGCATGGCACATGGTATGGTATATCCCTTTGGTCAGTTGGGGTCAGCTTCCTGACTGTTTCCTCTCCCACCTTTTTGCCCACCTCCAGCCTACTGGCCTTTGGTGGGAATGGCTGGAATGACAGCCTTGATGCTCTGCAAGTACTGCTGAGCAACAGCAAAAGCCACCAGGGTGTTACCAACACCACTCTAGCCACAAACACAAGGCACAGCTCTACATGAAGAAAGCGAACTCCATCCCAGCCAGATCCCGTACAATTACAAAAATGTGAATGTGTACCTATTTTACACAGGTGGGCTTATACCCAGTGAAGTACCATGGTTACTTGCAAACCTGGATACAAACTCAAAGCAGATCGGTTTTTAACAGTTACAATCTCTGTTCTGAATCACAAAAAAACCCCAAACCAATGGCAGTGAAACTTCTTAAAAAACTAGTTTGCTAAATGAATTCCACTCTGCCTCTTAGGCCCTGGGGAAAAAGTACAATATCATGTTTTATATTCAAATGGGGCTTCTCAAGATGGTATGTTAGTATCCCCCTTGGTACAGAGAAGGTGATGAAGCAACCACTCAATACTCGGAATGTGCTTGCAAGGCCTGAAAGAGAAGGTAAATTTTTAAAACACTGTTTGCACTTAACCCGACTTGGACAGCATGAACTCTCCACCTCCTTCAGTGTATCTGACAGCTTYCTTAACAAATTCATTCTACTTAGGCTCATAAACAGGTTAAACTCTGCATGTGTTCCATTACTGATATTGCACAACATTTTTTCCAGCTTTTGCAGGGCTGGTAAACTTTAAGGAAAAGAAACTGGTTAATTAATATTGAACTGTCACAGATTACCACAATTATGATCAGTGTTATTGCAAAGGGTTTTATAATGAGAAAGCATTCTTTAACATGCTATTGGTTTAATTATGTATTCCCAAGAAATAGATTTCTCAGCACTGGTAGATTTTAGATTTATATATTGATTTAATTTATATATTGAAAGCATACTCTTTTGCCTAAGTTAATTCTCATCATGTGGACAGCAACCTGCTGATATGAAATACTGTTAAGAATATCAATGAGAAATGTATTTGATGTTTGGCTTTTCTCACATCAAAAGAACTAAAAAGCTCATGAAAACATATACTTACAAAAAACGAAATGCATTTACTAAAGCAAAGCGTATTACAAAATACAGAGCACCAACTGTAGAGCATGGAAAACCATGACAGAGATAAACAAAGAGCTACTTATGAGCTGTCATTAGTGCTGGAGTGTGGGAGAGCAGTGCAGCAAAATTCTCCTGGTTTTTGCACTCACTTTTATTCAGTAGCTTTTTATTTTGGTGACCAAATTCCCAAACTATATTAATTATTCTGATGGGACTCAGCTAAGGCATGCATTTTTTAAAAAGATTTGATAATGTAAACTCTTGTCAGCTCTTGTACAGCTATACATGAGTGCAGTGTCCAACACCACTTGTCGTGCTGTAATTCCTCCCATAGCTCGTAATCTCAGCTGCAACTTGACTTTTGTCGTGAAATGCTCCATGTATACCTGCTAAGTATGGCAACTTACTGTTAGCAACTTTTGATTATACAAGTTCTGTATTGTTRGACACAGACAACACCATTTTTTTGAAATCCTACAAACAATTATTTATGGAAAGGCCATTTGGGTATATCACRGTTGTGTTTAGCCTCCTTTTTCCCTACAGTCCTAGTAAGACACTTAGTTAATATGTAGTTGATTTAACTTTAACTGGATATGGAAAAAATCCAAACCTGGTGGCTAAATGGACTAAAGGGAAGAGCAGACTGAGCCTACTCACTGCATTAATAAGCTGCAATTGCTTTTTTGGGAGGAGTAGAGGAGCTTCTCTCTGACTTCACTGCACTCCACTATGGGCAGCAGCCTCTGAGTCATTGCCTTGAAGAGATAGTGACTWATTTTAATTACCCTCAATGAACCCTGCATTTGCAGGAATGAGTCATAGCCTAATGCAGTTTCATAATAATTATATAAGAAGTATTTTAAAGTGATGCCTTGTAGCTTTGCCTATTTTATTCATTCTCCAGGGTGATTGGAGAACATGATTCATTTTAAATGAGCTAGTATATATTATTTACTAGTAATAATTACTTCTGTTATTTATAGACAGAGAGTGTGCATGGCTCTATACCGATCGACAATGTGATAAGGTTCATGAGCCCAAGGGCATGCAGCACAAGGGTGCAGACATCAGAGTGATTAAAAATATGGTGGGTGAGATTGGTGCTAAGATAAGCAGACAGAACAGCTCTCTGAAGAGTGTTTTGCTTACCATTTAATGAATAATGTGGGGTCAGGTTAAGTGCTCCCAATCCTGTACAGGGGTAGGGGAGTGTGTGGAGCAGAAAGGGAGACAGAGCTGTTTGAAATAAACTGTGTAAGAACTGGGGGTAAAGAATTTTAATCTCTTTTCCTTCTCTTTTACCGCTGACAATTTTGTCACTGTTGCACCATTTTGTGGAGTACTATCAGGTCAGGCAAAGCATATTTGCTGGAAAGGATTTGCTGGAAAGCATGCTYATTGGAGAGCATGCTTGTTTTCCACATGGTACTGGGAAGGACACCTTTTATTAAGCAACTGATTAGTCAGTTCTCTGGTAACAATATGCTATTAGAAGGAGGCATAGCAATGTACGAGATTTACCCTTTGACATGCTCAATAGGGATTTTTGCCGCAGACTTTTGAAGAAAAGCGAGGGAATTATCACACAGCGCAGTGGCATATATGCCTGGATAAGAGCACGAAATTCCTGTAAAGGACCTTGTTGCCAGGTAGAAAATACTAGAAGGTTGGGGTGGAGTTTTTTTGAACAGCAGAGAGCTAGTTTAGGCGTGTTTGTGTGCTGCCGGGGAGGAGCTCATTTATGAAAAAGGAATTTTCTTTGTTTTCTATCCAGTTGCCTATGGCCTGGGGCTACCTTCCTTGGGTGGTGCCTATCTATTTACCATAACAAGGCTTGGTCTTCTTGCTCAGCTGGTGTTTGCTTGCCCAACACCCTTAGCACAGATACAGACTTCAGGGAAAGTTTGATTGGGAAAGCTGGTGTAGATGAATAATTACAACAGAGCACTCTTTATGGTAACCCAATTACTCACATATGCAACTAAACCTAATGCATGTCCTTTTCACTATCAAAATGAAGCAAATACTGACATTGCCCCAGGGTGTTCAAAAGCCCTGATATCATAACGGTCTCTTTAGGGTAAGGAGACTCAAGGCAAGAGAGAAGGTAAATAGTACTAACTCACACAGAAATCATGGCTGTGCATAAAGATGAGGATCCATATGTCTCCAGTCACAGGCGAAGTATCATAACCACAAGACCATTCTTGCTCCTGTACAAACAAGCAGCTTGCTTTCATTTCTTTCTTGTCAGTGGTTATGATAGACAGCTCATGCACAAATGTTAGTGGCAGAGGATTTGCTGTAAGAAATGTCTTTGGAGTGGAGACTTGAAAGATGAATGAGTCATTGGGTTCACAGAAAAGAAAAGCTTTTCTGTTTATATGAAGTCTATTATTGCCCGGTATGTCAATTTTATTTCTGAAAGGATTAGTTGGAGATGGGAGGTTTAAACTGTGAATCAAAATGCATACAGGTTTTGTGAGAAACAGGAATGAACCGACTATCTTTTAAATAATTCTGTCCATCTGCCTATCATTATTATGAAGTATGTCATCTTTCTTGGATTTCATGAGGAATATTTCTGAATCCCTTATTGCCGTGGCGCCTGTGCAATAGACACGGCAGAAGAAAACACTGACAAGTTTACAAAAGGGTTTGGTCTAACTGTCAGCAACTGGGTATGGTTGCGGTTCCAGATTTTTTCATTTTGTTGTGAATCCTTGAAAGATATGCTTCCTATGCTGAGATCATTGAGCACAGTAATATTTGCAGTTGTGTGAAATGATATATCTCTGGCAGAGGGATTTCTACTGAGCATTTACTGAGTGGGGTGGTGTCTCATATTATTTAACTCATGTCTGACCTGACTAATTTGTCCACAAACTGCTTGTCTGCAAAGAGATTTTTTTTTTCTCTCCTTGGAAGTGACTGCCAAGAATATAGAGAAGTGGCAAAGACTGGATTGCCAGTGGCAAACACTATTGTTTTTAAATCCTATCTGGTGTTCAGGGAAGATCAATATTACAGCATTCTAGGGTATTTTCTTCTAAGTTTGCATGCTGGCCCTGAAAATTGCAGTTTCTGTCAGAGCAAGTTAGAATTGCTGCCCGAGTTGTCCTCTGTCCCTCCCCATGTCCTGGTTAGATTTGATACACGTTCTTTTCTGAGCGTTAACAGCAAACATTGCAGGAATGCTTGTAATAAAGACGCTTGACACRTCAAATTAAACTGCATAAACCCAGCCCTGCTTTTGAACTGTTTGCTSCTGTAAGGGGGGCTGCGGCCACTGGCGCCTGTGGCCGGATGACAGCTCAGTTATACAACAGCAGAACAACAAAGTTGACTCCTGAGGAGCCTGATGCTTTGTTCTACAAAGACTGGGGGGAAAGAAGCGGCTGCTCTGCTGCTTCCGTGCAATAGCTCCATTGTTAGATAGACAATACTTGGACACAAAGCACACATAACTTTTCAAGCCTAGGGGTCCAACATCAGTCTCTTACTTTCACTGTAGGAAGCATGTGACATGCTTGGAAAAAGAGGCACACACAACTGGCAAAAGCTAACAGTGCAGAATAGCTGGGCTGATGTGTAAATAACTTCTTTGACAATGTTTTTGGCTCTGTTTTTAGAACTTTCTACAGACCCTGAGTACTAAATCTATGCATGTGAGAGTGGCCAACCCACAATGATAAGACTAGATGCAGCTGTTTCTAAAAGAATTACCTTTACTTTTTCCTTACTATACACCGGAAAAAAATCTGCAAAGGTGGAGATGAACTAGAAGAGGCTGTGGACTGAAGAAATATCATTGAGTTTTCTGAGGATATTCTTGAATTATTTCTAATATTCTACTGCAGTGATCCAAAAGGAAGCATCTGCCAGAAACAGAGGATATGAATGTTTTCAGAAAATTGAAGCACAGCTGATTTTAGGTTCAGTGAATAAAGTGCTTGAAAACTGAARCCTGAGTATGTTTGTCCATTTGCTTGCCTTGGCTGAAGACAAAAGGTGGGTTGGAATACTCAGGAATAAATTATGAATGACTAGTGTTGTTAGCATATGCCATTTCACAACTGCCAAAACAGCATCACAAAGCAATATTGGCACTGACAATGTTAGAGAAAGATGCAAAGAGTTACAGATGTAAMTTAGGAGAAAGAAACTCTGCTTCTCTCTCTACAGAGACCTGAAAGGAAAACTTTTCTTTTAATGACAGCCAGGGCTTGTAACAAGCTTACCCACCTGTTTCGAATTTCAAACTGAAAACAGGCTTTCTGAAGCAAATGTGATTTGTGAAAATGGTTGAAGAGGATTGCATTCAATCTGTGCTTCCATTGAGTTGGAGGATTGTTTTGGATTAATGTGCTGTTTCAATAGTATGGGTATTTGAACCAGACCAGTCCTCTAAAATGCTGAAGTCCTGATATCTCTGAGATCATCAAACGTGCTCGTGAAGCCAAAGTACAAGGTGTCAAGATGGGGAGAAGCTGTGAGACCGGGTAATACATTCTCCAGGTTGACCTGTTCCCCTGATTTCATTGCAGCTTGCACTGCAGCTTCTCTCTTGTACGTGGACTTTGTCATAGCCCCGGATCACACCTCTCCCAAAGGTCCTGCTGCAGGATACAGTGGTGCTGTGTGGTGAATACCAGCAATGCAAAGCTGGAGCATCAAAGTGGGATGTAAAGAAGCAGCTGTTGTGTTCAGTCAGTGGAATCTGACTGGTTTGAATTTAGGGTTTCTCCCTAAAAGTTTAGTTTTAGAAATCTTTGGAGTCTGACAGGCTGTTCTGTTCTGGGTTCAGCTTTTGCTCTGGCGTCCCTTGTTCAAGGTTTGTAACGGCATGTCCTCCCTCTTTGTTTGCCCAGGTGGAACATTTGCATTGACCTTGGGCAAGTTACAGAGTGACTTAAACACTTCYAGTTTCCCTAGTAAACTATTTCTGGCACAGAGGTTGCTCCTGAGGTTACTATAAACAGGGCTGGGCTGTGCAAGTGCTTGGACAACTAGAGTATCTTTTTATGAGAACTCGGAGTACTCCTTTAGAAGAATGTTTGCCTTGTCCGATGACTACGTCAAAAACAGGCATGTAGAAGGAAAAGCAAAAGACACAACACTTCAAAACATGAACATTACATCATCATGAACATCAAACATCCAAAGAGAACATGGCACTGTAATGTTATGAATCATTTGAATAAAATCAAAACCTCTCTCTGAACCCAGGGGGATGACTCCTCAAAATGGTTCCCTATGCAAATAGTTGCAGGAGGAAACCCTCCTGGTCAAGTCTGTCAATCTAATGACAGGTTCTTTGTGTTATTACAGGGAACTAAATCTCTAGACATTTTCAGCAGCTGTAATTTAAAATCCTACCTATTCATTAAAAAAAATAAATTGCAAAGACATTAGTTTTGAGTAGTTTTTCAAGGGTTTAAAATTCCTTCTTCGCTTTCTTCTGCTCCRTTTCCCCTTTGAACTTCACTTAGGACGTGAACTATGTATTAGATTTGCATCATACACAACAATGAAACTGTTTTTGGTGTAAGATCTGTTAARGTGAGAATCAAGCTGCTTGGTTTCTCATGTTTGATTGAAATGGCTAATTAGAAGGCTGTGGCCAACTTCAGTCAAATTTTTAGGTGGATTGCCTGGTTTGGTCAATGCTTGCTATTTAAGAAAAATTATGAGACCTGTTGGCTCAATCATTATGATGGGTTTTGTGCACYGATTTGACACAAGGAACATCTATGYCAATACGGGCTTTGTGTCCCTTCAGACAATACCCAGGATGTGAACATAAAGTTCTTGGAGGTGAAGGGAAAGTGCTTTATCCTGCCTCTTCAGCCATCACTYCATGGACTGACAGGAAACCAAAGTACACAACACCCTCCTGCAAAGGGGCCCTTATGTTTGGAAGGGACAAAGAAATAGAAAATGTTGTATGTAACTAGTGGTTAAGCATGCACTAGATTTTCCATGTGGATGTTCAGTAAGRCCTTAAAATGCATTGCAAAATTCAAAGTCAATTTGCCCAATCCCAACAGTTTTCTAATGATGTTTTCCAGAAAATAGGCCATTCAGTTGTGCTTTTTTTTGTACAAAAGCATGGGAAAGTATTAACTGAGTTAAAGTCTTTCAGAACCAGCCCAACAAGCAGTTAATTTTGAAAGCTCACCCTCCTGACATTTCAAAACAGCTAAAAAAATTATACCTCAAATATGACTAATCCTGAAATCCATGGAATGATTGGAATATTCCATTGTAGGAGTAAATCTTGTGAGATTATCTCCTTCATGTGAGAGGCAAGTCCTAACAGCTACAAAATAAATCCCTCCCGTTCCCTGGGTTGCTGTGTTAATTTGTGTGCCAATGGCAAGGGAAACGATGCACAGTCTAGTTCTTGCAGGACACTTTGGTGTAGTTGATGGGGAAACATTTTGCTGATGGTGTTTCTTCCAGATAAAGAGACTAGTCTGAGTTGTAGCTACAATAYCCCTGCTAGAAAACAACCTGGAACAGATATTTCAGGTTTTAAAGTCAAACTGCGACTGTCGCAGGTTTTTAAATTTTCATGAAAAGTGCAAACTAAGTGGCTTGTAAGAAAATATTTTCTTTGTGATAGAYAATTAAAATTTTTGCAGTTGTTTATACATCTTGTCACATGGTCTTGCCAAACACCAGCTGTGCTTGTCCTGCGGCTGCGTGTCACCCTGCATATAAACTGTATTTAGAGAGCAGCACTGGACCTCTGGTTCAAGTGCCAGGTTTGCCGTGCACCATCAAGTTTGAATGGTGGTGTTTGTGTGGGACCTGAGGCAAAGACTTAACACATCCTCACAACCMAAATTCACTACTCCCTTGGTCAGTCTTCTCTGCAGCCCTTGCTGGGTCTGCCAAGACCACAGACGACACCTTTGAATTTCTCTGTCACCTTATTACCTTTCTGGATGGAAACTGAAAACAGTTTCATAACTACCAGCTTTACACACAGTGCTTATTTGGAAGTGACTGGAACACATCCAACTTTTGTCTTACTGGATATTCACCAGATAACAACCTCACTGTGGCTGTGCCTGAACTATTTTTGTCTCAGAGGCCTGGAGATGAATGGCTCTGTATGTTATTACAGTTTTACTGGGCCATTAAACATTGCTCCCAGTAAAAACATCAAAATTCTGCATTGCAGCCTTCACCCCCATAGCTGTATTTGCATTTTGATTAGCCCAAAGAGAACAGGGATTACTTCCTGTAGTACTGTGGGGTTCTTTTCTTGAGAAAACTTGAGGGAAACCTCTCCTGCATGCATGTTGTCTTTATCCTGGTCTATTTGTCTGTACTCTCTCTTTTTAACCAATGTTGAGACTAATTGAATTTTATGAGTATTCTCACGGTGTCATCAAAGTAATGCTGCCTGTCAGCTGATAAATTGTACCTTTTATTGAACACACTGCTAATTAGTAAAGAGTGATGCTTAAGCAGCATGTCAAAGCAGGTCTGACACCACAGATCCATGAATCAGTGTGAGGCTCTCAACCTACAAAATAAGTTTATAAGAGGAAGGGTTTAMTTTCCATGCTATTTATATTGGTGTCAAACAAAATCATTCTCCCAGGGATCTCCAAACTTAAGGATACACATGACAGATCAAGAATCACTTYTATGAGAAGAATTTGGACCAGAAATACACTGCATCAAAACCCCTTGGTTAATGCCAACATGCTGCATTAAATCACATAAGTCCATGGAAAATACGTGTCTGGCTTACRAAATCTGTCTCAGGGAGAGGAGACTGTTTTGGTTTTATATAAGCAGCCATTCCCACTGGGTTAATTCTTTGCCTAATGGGTTCCAAATGGAAGCAAGGGGCTTAGCTCCAGAAACTCTGTCTGAGGAACATTTTTTTRCCTTAGAGGCTACTGAATTTCATTAATAGTAAATAATCTTTTTACAGATTGCCCTTAGGTGTTCTGCTTGCATTGTCAGCTGCCTGTGAAGGGGTAGATGATTAGTGAAGAGGGACTACTGTTTATTCCCTTATTCCTTGTGGTAGACCTGGATGCTGAACTGCTACTCTTGATCGATTTGTTCTGACAGTGCATGGAAATTACAGCACAGCSTTTTCTAGGGCATTCTCCAGTTTCAAAAAAATGCATTTTTATAGCTTGATTGGTCTCCATGAATGTGGATATGTCCTGGTAATTGGCCTCTGTGCTCCCAAAATTGCATTCTAATGTTCCACTGTATGCGAAGTACTGTATAAATTGGAAGGATAATTGGATTAACTGGAAGACGACAATAATTAAGATCCTAGCCTAGGTTCTGGAGCCTCTCTTTTAGGAACAACTTCCTCTATGACTCAAAGGAAATCAATAAAGGTTAGGTGTCTCCGTACCCTTGAAGACCCGGCCTTCAGTTTCTGTGCGCACCCTGCACAGTGGGGAGCGCAGCGTGCCCCCGTTGCACCCGCTCTCTCTTTGGGGCCACTGTGCTCACATATGGAAGCTACAAAGCTCCATCAGTCAGTGGCTGAAACTGGGCTAAACTGAACACAAATCCTGGCTTTTCTGAACTGTTTCCTATGGTTTGAGAGAAGCAGAGAGAAGCAAGAGAGGCTGAGCTGGAAGAGTTCCTGCCGGTGTGGAGCGGAGTAGTTTATGAGGAATGTCCTCACAGGATCAGGCAGATTTGGTTATACAAGGGCACGGGTAGGGGATGGGATTTTGTCGGCCTGCAAGCTGTACCAAAGCCAGGTCTAGAGCACTCTCTGCTTGTCAACACCCCTGTATCTGTAAGTCCTTGTTCAGGATAAAATTGTCACCASCTACCATTCACCAGAAGCATGTTGTCCTAGAATCAGCTGCTGCTTACAGCACAGCAGCCAGCCATGGCCAAAAAGAGATGAACTATTTGTTTATCTCCTCTTTTAGACGTTTAAGAGTCAATGCATTTTCTTTTGTGCTGCTGYGTGTCTGCACTGTGACAAGTGACTGGACAGGAAAGGGCTTACATAAGGTTATTATGGGATTGGGTAACACTAGGCTACAATTTCTCTTAGAAAGTCCCAGCAAGGCCCAGCAAGAGTGCTGTCTATCTTGGTGGCTTCTTCCCTAAGCCATGGCTGGTTGTGGCAGGTCAAAAGAATAAGGAATACAATGACAAAGTGGTTTGGGGTTTTTTGTGTGTGTAGGAGGGGCGTTGTATTTGTTTGGGTGGTTTTTTTCTTTTTCTTTTTTTTTTAACTGAAGTATGGGGGAAGTCAACATAATTGCATGAGGAAATATAACGATGAGAACCTAGCAYTGAGTGTGTGAAATTTGCCTGGTCTAGCAATGCTTCTGTGAAATGACACCTGTGCTCTCAGTAATATGGCCCACTTAGTTTTTTTTTTCTTTGTGCAATCCATCCAGAAAGACCTGCCAATCACATGTTACAGTTTTGTGCTTTAATACGTACTGCATAGGTAATTTTTTCAAAAAATCAACAGTAAATTAGCTTGATTTTTCTRAATCAATATTACTTTACCATATCCAGATAATTTATACTATGTAAAGATAAGCATTTGCAAATTCAAGACATTTAATTGCTGATCAGTGTTCCAGCCTCACATCAACTGATTTATGAGTTAACAGTCAGTGATAGCTGAGTGCTGCTTTCATTTCCAATCAAGGAGGTTATGCTTGGCAGGCATCATAATTCTGTTATGTTCAGCCAGTGAATACTTTTGTGCAAACCTGTACAAAATAGAGTAGAATATGGAAATAATGTTTTGAAGTAGAGAGTTCTGTCTAGAACTGTCTGGCATATGAGTGAAGGTGAAAAAACACTTGGTCAAATTACTTTTTCTATCAGACTTCTAGGTACCTCAGTTTAATACGGTATCACTTAATGATTAACATAAAGAACAAATAACTTTCCTCAATTCATCCACCCTGCCTGGATTTCTAAACTTCTGTGGAAATGACCACATGCACACACGGGCTCCTCTAACATCAAGCTTTGAGGTTTACTTAAAAAACAGAATTCATAAGTCCTGTGCCAAACCTTTGGTAAGGACCATGAAAAAGTTTTTTAGATACTTCAGTCAGGTCTTCCAGTAATGTACATCTAGGCAAACTTGTGCTCTGTCTGTCTTTTTCTTATACTTTTGTTGACCTTCACTTAACTTCAGAGGCTTGATTTTCAGAAGGTGTGTTTGAATATCTGCTTTCATTGTTTTTTATCCCACAGGGATTACACAGATTGGATGTTCTGTGATATCAGCAGAGGTTTTGCAATGTCAGGCTTTTGGAAACTAAATTATGTGGTCATTCAAGGTATGTCAACGAACTGACCTCACTGGTTAGATGTATCAAGTGCAATCATGTACATGGGTACTAGAGGATATCWATTGCTACCTTGAGTCTCAGTYATTTGAACTTTATGATCTCTWGGTTTGCACAAGCTGATTTTTTKTTGTTGTTGTTTAAAGGGAAGCATTCTCAGTGCTCCATAAATCATGGAATATTCTGAGTTGGGTGGGACCCACAAGGATCATCTGTTTCAAAGTAAAACCTGAAACAACTAATTTCTACTCCTTGAGGATTTCTTTTGTACATGACTATTATTGTTGCTGTTGTGTTGGTTAGATCTGAGGATTTCTTTATACAGGTACGACTCATATGAGTAATCRTAAGCATCTAGTTTCAAATTTAACACACTCCAGAACACCTTGGAAGTTCCAGATCCACAATTTCCTTCATGCCAACAACAACCCCACCCCCCCCAAACCAAAAAAAAAAACCCAACCAAACAAACAAAAAAGCCCCCAGAACTAAATATTAAATCAGATTAAATGAAAATCCAGTTTAGATAAAATTTTTGGTTTGCCACTAGGGAAAAGCCCTGAAAAAATCCACCCTGGTTTTCACAACACACCTGAAAATGAGTCACTAYATTTTGATAATCTTACATTACCAAGATATTTTCTTTTTAATCACAAAAACAACTAAATATATTTAAAAGAAAGCTACATCTGCTAGGTCTTCTTTTCCTTGGCGGAATTTAGTAACAAATACATTACGTAGCTGGCTTGCAGAAAGACTAGCTGATGCCTGGGTGCTTGATTCTAGTCCCTCCAAAGGCAASAGGGTTCCAGTCTGGGACAAATCCCATGGAAACAAGATGAGGACTGGTCTGGCTTCCTTCTTTCCTGCTGAGGACCCTAACCTGGTACTTCTTCCTCACCTAATTTGCCTCACATGGGTCTTTGAGGGAGATTCCCAAGAAAGTCCTCCAACTGAATGTCTGCTCTTTTCATAGGCTTGGTGTAGTCTTAACAAAGTATGCCTAAAAATAGTAAAAATAACAATAACAGTCATATTTTGTGTGTGTGCCATCAACCCTAAGGACATGAAAGCCCGGCACCCATTGTGCTGACTTAATGACTGTTATAATGATTGGCATGAGAAAGGAACATCACAGTTCCTTTGATACTTTGGGGAACAAAGGCACACTTTTCATCCCTGAGTTTACTTACAAGTCTAAAGGATGAGACTGAGCAGTGCAAAGAGTTGGCAGTGTCAGCGTGGGGGAAGGGTGGAAGTGAGAAACCCACAGCTTTTATTTCCACATGTAAATAAGGCTTGTTTTTATTAATTCTCTCTATGAGTTGAACCATGTGCTGTAGCACTGTATCACTTCAGAGGGTGTTGTTTCAACAGAAAAAGGTATTTTCCAGCTCTAATCCGCTCACAAAAATATTACCACAAAAGCTCCTTCTAATATGCATGCCTCAGGAAACAAACATTTATGATCCCTGATGTTTGAAATGTGCCTACTAGYACTGGCGTGTTCTGCTTTGCCCTGTCTTTGTTTGGATATTTTCCATTCTTTGTTTTGTCCTCCTGGTGGCTACGGGTGCACCCTTATTCTTACGCCGATGTGCTTTATCATGCCCCTTTGGATGAACTTACAAGAGAGCTTCAAATCTCAGCATGCTTCAGCTCTTGGATTAYGCCAGCATCCATTTGAATTGAGAGTATGCAAGGCAGACAGACATGACCCTGGGGCTTTGGGCACAGTCTAGACCCGAGATACAGTGATGAACTAGGACAGGGAGGCTGTCACAGGCTGTGAAACTCCAAAATGGTATAAGGTGTAAGTGGAAATAGATGAGGAGTAGGCTGCAGGTCAGCTGTTGCAAAATATGTAACCAGATTGACTGCTCAGCTTGTTTCAAAACACTGGGTTCCCCTTTTAGAGTTGAAAAATAATTAAGCACAGAAATCTGTTCAGTTTTCTAGAAATGGAAAGGAACTGGAATATCAGCAAGCTTAGTGTCCTTAATAAAAACAGAATTGCCATTAGTTTGAGTGGAAGGTATTAGCTATGATATTTGACTTATTTCCCAAAAGACTAAGAAACAAAAATATCTTTTAATTTCTTCTGTTATTTCCATATTTTACTGCATTTTCTTTTTCAGTTGCCTCAAGGTTTTATTCTTTGCCATAGTTGTAGGGCATGGGTAAATGGTAATTAGTCAGCAGATTACAGATCTATTGCTGATTTAGCATCTCAGAAAAAAAATATTACAGAGTGAAGATGAAGTATGTTGTTTAATTACAGCAACACTGAATTGCTTCAGTTAATCACTGAGTGAATATACTCTAGAGCTTTTAAATCAAAGGTGTGTGGTAATTTTCAATAACCCCACCAYGGAAAGAGCTTCCAAATCACCATGACTTAAGAGCCTACAGCCTGACTATAACAGACTTGAATGACCTGCATGCTGTGTTTACCCTCATTCAGCTGTTTATTTTGAGTCCACGTGCATCTCACCAATATTTAGCCATTAGGCCATGAAGGCAACAGTTCTTCAATACATGCATCCTGAGCAAGTGGAAAGACCAAGTCTGTTTAGCATATTAACTTGATAAATGAGAAGCACTAGCCAGTGTTCCCAACACCACCCAGGGTCAGCACGGTGGGACAGAGATATTCCACATTGAGCAGATTTTCTCTCTAAGGCTGCAAGCGGCAGTAATAAGCATACCAGCATTTGTTTGTGAATTTGTTTCCAAATTAACTCACATAACTTGAATACTAACTTTCCAGTTGCCTGGAACCTTACAAAGAGTGCCCTCACTTAGATGCTATTTATTCTTAATGTTTTAATGGTGAGTTTTAGCAAAGAGAGATTAAGGTATGACCTCTGGTATTTATTGCCATTTATGGTGAGTTTTAGGAGAGATCTATCTTTTGGACAGAAAACGAAATTAAGGAATGCCTTACCCAGACTTTTTTCGCACCTTATCTCTTTCTAAAATTCCATTTGACTGTTTGCTATGACACTCTGAATATGTTTATTGCTGATTAAAATAATTAATATATAATGTGAACATTTAAACTATAATCCCTTTAAGTATCTCAAAAGAGGGGAATGCAGAATTGCAAGTCTGCTCTTAGGTGTTTATCACTGTCTTCCTGTCTAGTGTTTGCATTTCAATATCTCAGAAGGAGAACATTGGAGAGTAAGGTTATGGACTACCCTGCCTAAAGGCTGAACTTCTTGCTAGTGTTACTTTAGGGCACTTTGAAAAAGAATACAATGTCATACTGCGCCAGAGAGTTTCCTGATCCTGACCACTGAGGATTGCTGATATCATTGTGTTACTGGAAAAGGAATTGTGGCAAAAGGCATTGAGGAACCTCTCTGGTACTGGCTCCTGTTCTACAGCAGTGCTGAACATGGATTCTTCTGGCTTTGTATCCTGTATCCACCTGACCTCGAGTTCCCTTTCTTTAGGGTCCACACAAGGCAAATTGCCCCATCTTTTTACCGAACTGTATTTTTAACTTCACAGGTAGTCTTCCATTTCCCTTCCGGATGTGTCAAATCATTTCTACCATCTTCTTTCCTTTCTTTCCTTGCACATTTATTTGGGATAGGAAAGAGTACTGCRTCCATCTCTGGGGTCTCCAGCACTGGAAGGACATTGACTTGTTGGAGTGAATAGAGAGGAGGGCCACCGATTTGATTAGAGGGATGGAGCACCTCTCCTATGAGGAAAGACTGAGAGAATTTTGTTTGTTCAGCCTGGTAAAGAGAAGTCTTTGGGGTGACCTGATTGTGGCCTTCCATCACCTGAAGGGTACCTACAAGAAAAATGGAGAGGGACTTTTTACAAGGGCATCTAGTGACAGGATAAGGCAGAATGGTTTCAAACTGAAAGAGAGCAGGTTTATGTCAGATAGTAGGAAAAACTTCCTTACTGTGAGGGTGGTGAAGAACTAAAATAGGTTGTCCAGAGAATTTGGGGATGTCCCATCTCTGGAAGTGTTGAAGGGTAGGTTGAATGGCGCTCTGAGCAACCTGACGGCGTGAAAGATGCCCCAGTCCACAGCAGGGGGGGTTGGAACTGGATGATCTTTAAGGTCCCTTACAACCCAGGCCATTGTACAAATGTATGATATCCAGAATAAAGAATAATAACACGAGAATTCTGCATCTTTGAAAAATCGCGCCTATGGCCAGTAGGAGGAGGAGGAGGAGGAGGTATGTTCGGGAGTGCCAGCCCTCCCTGGAGACCAGCACGTCCCTGTGATCCGCCAGAGCCGAGGCGGGGTCCCGGGGACAGCGGAGCGGGAGCGGCGCGGGCGGGGCGGGTGCAGTCCCGGGAGCGGCCGGCAGGGGGCAGGAGGAAAGCACCCAGATCCCCCCGGGACGCGGCCGCGGGCGACGGCGGCTGCCCCAGCCAGGGCGGGTCCTGCGGGAGCACGGCGCCGACACCCAGCCCCGACAGGGTGTCGGGGGTCAATGCAAGGCTGCTGAGCAGCCTGACGGAGCATCGGGACGTGTTACTGCTAAAAGGGCTCCCTGTTCTTCGTAAACGGCCTCATTTCTCTGACCTTCAGGAAACCATATTGTCACAATAAAACCAGAAAGACTCCATTTTTCAATCTTCCTTGCAGAAACAGGCATCTCCTTTTCAATCCCCACCTTCACCTTCTGCTTGTCATCCCGTTTGTGCAAAGATCGATCACGATGGCATGACGTGGTGCTAAACGAGGAATAAATGGAGTCTCTCTCAGATGAGGTTTGGCTCTTTGTTTTCCCAGTGTGTCATCTTGTGCCCACTTCCTAAAAAGCAACCCACAGCAGTGATGTGGATTGCTGTCACTGCGATGAGTAAGACCAGGAGAGAAAGCACAAGGCTGAAAATAATTTGTAGAACTGTAAAAATCCAGGCTTACAGTACTAGCTGAGCCAAAATCATGCAGAGTAATAAAAGACATACCAGATRCTGTAAACAGCCTCCTTTTAACATTTGCAATGAATAATACTAAAAAAATCCAACTGATATTCATCAAATGCTACTAACCACTTGCAAATGCTGTGGAGCAGAAAGCTTGCCCCGAGTGACCTTTTCCACTTYGCAGTTTGGGGGTTTGCCTTGTGCCAACACCCGGAGCAGCCAGCATCAGCTATCTGCAGGGCGTGGTGCCAGGCTCCCAAAGATGTCCCCAAGAGCAACCAGGGTGCAGGCAGACTGCCCASTTGTGTGCGGCACTGCCAGCCGTCCCTCTGGGGTCAGCCAGGACAGTGTCCGGGCAGCTTGGCACTGGAGCAGAACTGTCCCAGCAGAGAACCAGGCTCACTGGCTGTGGCTGTGCRTGGCCTGGGTGACCTTCTAAGCCCACAGTGGCCGGGGGGTTGTAGGGCTGGGGGTTGCTGCAATGTCATGTTTACAGTATTGTGGTAACCTACCCAAAATTTAACCAGTCAGGCAGTAATTGTGGCAGGAACATTCAGAGCAGGTCATTACACTTGTAGTTTGCGAGGACCTCAATTCAGCTTTTGTGGGGGAAAATAAAAATAGAGCTGCTGCCTTGAGTACTACTGAGCGAGACAAATGAGAGTGCCTGGCTAGAGATCACCCATGAGCTTGATTTTTAAGAGGGTTAGCAACACTGTGATATTGTTCCCATGCTGTGCTGATATTTAGTCCTGTCTGATACTAGAAGTGACAATTTCAGCAGCTGGGGGTGGTGTAGCCTGACCCTCTCTGTTTATGTACCCCTAATTTCCTTTTGAAGGACTTTGCTTTGCCTTTGCTCATTGCCACATCTCTGTCCTCCTGAAATGCTTCTTCTCAACTATTTATTGAGMTTGGAAATGCTATCCTTATTGCTTTATGTACTGAAATATAATCTCTTTGTCTCTTCTTCTTCCTCAAACTTTCTGTTCACCAAATGGAGGTGAGAGGTACCAATCTGTTTATAGCCACTCACTTCTCAGATTCCCATATTTCCTGCTTATTTACTTTAAAAAATTCTGTGTATACATGTACAGAAAATGCTGAGAAATTGTATGGCAAGTGAGAAGAGCCACAGCTTGGAGTGGCATTACCTGGGTCTGCACCTGTTTATTGGCAGGCACTTGGCAGGTGAGGTTTAAGAACATCCTTAACTTGGAGCCTGCCAGGTGGTCTCTGGGGCACCTGCATCACCACCAGATTTCTCCAGAAGAAATAAAGCCTCAGGTCCGATCTTCCCCACCCTACCATGTACTGGAGGATACGTTGTCCACTCACAAAAATGCTGAAAAAAAGAAGGTTGCAGAGGCCAGGACTGAAGATTTTCCTGCTGCTGGTACCCAGAGGCATAGCGAGAAGTTTGGCTGCAACTTTCGCAGTCGAGAGCTGAGTGGAGGAGCCGTCTGAAACGGGAACAGTCTGGGAGCACGAGAATTGTCATTGGCACACCTCTCCGTAAACTACGCCCAGGCGTTTCGGTGTCTCTGAGAGGAAACCGGTGAGGGGTCCGTGCTGCCTGTGACTGAGAGCAGCTGGGAGGCACGGCGGGAGGAAGCAGCGTCGGGGCTGGCGGCTGCTGGAGCGTGTTTGTGCTGGGGCCGGGGCTGCTGCGCGGCTCTGCTCGCAAGCTGCAAAAACAACCACCCGGCCCATTGTGGCTGTTGTTCTTGGAAAGGCTGCGAAAATGGGATGCATGCATTTCGGCACTTAAAAGCATTAGCTAGCAATCTCCATAATTCACCTCACTGTTCTTGCTGACATGATTAATTTTCAAAGGATTGGGCATGATTGTGTAAGATTCTGTAAATATCAGAAATCATTTCCCAGAAATCTTGTTTTTCAAGTTGGTTGGTTAAAGGTGGTGTAAATTACACTCTTGTTGCTTTAATAAACAGGCTATTAACAGATATTGTGATGGCACAGTATTGCTTTACACGGAGATTCAATTTATGATTATGCCATACTGTTTTATAATGACCTGAAATTTTATATTGAAGAGGAACATACATTGTTTTAATTATCTTGATGATACAACAGCTTTATAAAACTTGCTACAGGCTCATCAGTTCAGATGCAGGTATGATTCATACTAGGCATCAGAAAATTACTTGGGAATATAATGTCACCACTGATAATAATCATTGTTCATATGCTCTTTAAACACAGTAAAAAGAGCAGCTATGGTTTAAGGTTGCCAGCACCAGGGGATTTCCACTTTTCCCAAGCGGATAGAGCAATTTTCTACAGTTTCCTCATGCATCTGCTCAGCTCAACACCAGCAAGCCTACATCTGCAGGTGCCAGCTCAGCTGCACAGCCTATTGAGTGTCATTGCACAACCTTCCTTGCCTGCCTGTATAGGCTTGTGGTATATGGCTAGGTGCTAGGATAGCGCGGCGAAGTTAGCTCACAACCAAGGAAGACTCTCCATCTCTAGAGCCTCCATGAACAACTGGGACACCTCAGGAATGGTGCAGGTTGGTCTCTGGATAAAAGTGACCTGTTGGAATCCTGCCCCTCATTATGTTCCATGATATTATAATAGTTTTGATTGTACTTGAGCACCTGCCTGACCAGTAGACGTGGCCTGTCAGGATTCATACAGTAGAGTTGGGCTTTTGTCTTTAGTATGAGCCTGGTTTAATTAGAGACTGACTGTAATAGTCTCTTCATTTGCACCCCTAGTTTCTCTCATCTGAAGCTGTGCCTGTGGAGTGCTTTCCAAGCCCATACCTGCCAACACCGATTTTTGGAGTCATCCTTTTACTCTGCTGTAAAATCTTTACATGCAGAGGCTGTATGCAAACACAGAGTACTGGCTGTAATGTGGTTACAGTATTGGATACAAGTAAATCAGTTTCAGCTGTACTGCACCACAGCCAAGAGTTTCCAAAGCATATCCGGAACACAAGAATAATATAATTTTAGTAGAATTTAATGAGGCTGTAAGTCCAGGGACAGGTAGGGGGAATAACTGTAAAGAGCAAGGATTTATTTTCCTGAACCCTAAAATAGATTCATGGATTCTTTAATGGATGTTCTTCTGAATATATGTCACATAAAAGACATGCTTGTTTTTACATTTTTTTCTCTGCTGCACTCATCATATCACTTTCTCATCCTCATCTGTTCTTCGGCTTTTGCCCTCCTTTTATGAGTTCCTCTCATGCTCCCATATTATACTGGTTCACAAAAGTTCACTYATAAAAATTTCAGTATTTATTTACCTTGTGCTACTTTCTTATTATAGCATCTCTGAATGTACTGTACATTCCTGATTCCAGAATAGTACATGGTGCTCGGAACGCCTGGGTGACAAAGTCCACACATGTATTTGAGATTCCCTGCACGCACACATCATTTGATAGACTTCTTTTCACTTACACATCAACTACCAAAGTGTTTTACCTTTTTCTTCCATTTGTCATACTTCTTTTAAAACTAAATAGATGTGACTGAATAATGACACATTGCTTCTTGTGTTCATTAGAATAAAGATTCCTAGTGAAATCCTACCTCACAGTATTACATTTGCTGATTTAATGATACCCCCGAAGTTTTTATTCATGGTTCTCACCCTGATCTACTCAAGGTATACCATCTTGTGAGTGGCACTGCAGGAGGAATGGGACTTTAAATTATATTTGACTTTTACTTTACATTACACCTTCTATAACTTTTACTTTTTGTTGCTTTCTGTAGGCAGTGGGGGTCTGGGCTACAGGCCAGAGGTCTGCATTGAAATGGGCATAAGTCATATATATATATGTATGTACATATATATATAAAAAAATTAAATTTGAGATTCTTCAGTTTTTGGTTTTCATCTATTATTTATTTTTTGTCTTTAGTTAGATCCACTCTCTGTTCCCTTAAAATTCAAGTGGTTTGAAAAGGTCTCTGATTCACTGTGGCAACACTTCAGTATAATGCCAGTGTCATTTAACTTGTACATGAATAATCATAGCTTTCATTAGAAAAAGGGGTGCAAGAGCCAGGAGAGAAATGAACAACCACCTCCCTCATGCCACCTACCTGCACTGGAGGAGGTAAGGAATTCCAGGACAAGCTGTTTTTTAAACCTAGCACAGCAAATACATTCAGAAGACATTACTTTATAAGTCATTACAAATGTTGGATCAGTTTGTCCTCTGAAGTCGTAAATATGACGCAGTTACTTTGAAAATCCATCTGCCAGCAACGCTAAGTAATTAGACTCCTCTCTCCCGCTCCCTCATGTAGCCTCCTTGAAATGCCCAGAGGTCTGTCCCTCCTTCCCTTCTGCTGCAAGGCCCTGAGAGCTTGCCTGGCCCTGGGGCAGGAGGCTGCAGGTGGCCCTGCAGTCACAGAGCAGCGGGTCTGAGCTGGCCAGGCTGCTGGCCTAAAAGAAACCCACAGGATGCAGAAGCCCCATCTCCCGACAGGCGCCTTCATCCATGTGCATCAGGACTGGTGCTGTGGTAGCCAGTTATTTTGCAGCTAGTACAGTTAATTCACTGCCAGCCTCCTGAACCCTGTCTCTTCCATATAGCTTGGTGAGCTGATGCAGATTTAAACAATATTTGACTTGGAGGTACTACAAGGCAAATGCACAAGCTTTCAAAGGCATGTTTTATAATCATGGCTTAACATGATTCTTTTCTTTGGCATTTGACCGAAAGAAAGAAGACAAAAAAAAAAAATTTAAAAGCCTTATGATTTTAAGCATGCAGAATGTCCCAGCCTTCTATCACTGTGAATCCATTTTCCCATGTTGGAGGGGAAAAGTTTACTTGGGAGTAATAAACAGGTCCCATGGGACTGCAGCGTGCTACTGCAGTCATGCACAAAGTGAGTCGGCCAGGAAGGGATGTCAGCCAAGAGGCTTCAATCCCACACTTCAAAGGACAACACTCATGGGCAATAGCTTTATTTTCCTTTTTAAAATGCTCTGATGAGCACTTTGCTGCATTGCTAGTGATGCTGCTGAGAGAGAATGTCCTGTGCACATGGAAATCTGAATGATACTTGTCTTATCTATATGTGCTGTGGTATCCCAAATAGATGGACTACATCACATAACAAATTTAAAATAACCATACACCCAACCTCATTACCAGGCCTAATAGGGAGCAGATGAGAATAAAGTTAGTGGTATACTATTTCCTGAGTGGAGGTTATTGCTTCTCTTTGTCTCATGGCTTTGACTTATTTATAGGTTTTTAAACACTCAAGCACTTAGGGCAAAGCCTTCCTGGAGAAATCTCTTTGGAGTGGGTTACCTCCATATGAGGTAGGTCTCATTTAGCTTGGCAAACATCAAGAGCAACAGTGGAGATTAATGGGTGGGAGGGACACCTATGGGGATGACATGACAAATGTTCYGGAACAGCTCTGTTGCTGCCCCCAAACCAAGGCAACAGTGCACAGGGAACTCTTTCTGAGCTGTTTCAGAGCAGTGTCTCTGCCTGGATAACCCCTCTGAAGTGCTGCTCTCTCTCATGAGACTTTTGCTAATCCCCATTCCAAGAACATGTGAAGGAGTATTTTCCCACTGCGTGTTCAGCAGGATGCAAATAGGTTCGCGAACCTGASCAACAAAGCCCTGTCTAGCACGATGCTCAAACTCAGGTGAATCCACTGAGGCTGGGAGGTAGAATAGGATTTGCTATCTAATGCAAAGCCAACATTTCCTAGTGGAAAGCGTGCAGTAATGTTTCCTTGCAGTGGACAGGGCTGAAATGGATTGGATCTTGATTTATAAAGTGTCAGCCTCATGACAGAACCTGGAATTAGCCCCTGTTGGGTTGTGCAGCCTCATGGGTAATCTCAGCATCTGTTGCTGTRGGTCCCCACTGAAAAAGCATGAGTCTGAGGACATATAGGTTTACGTGTGATCTTCATTACRTTTATGTGAGACAGCTCTAGCTGTAGAGATATTTTCTCCTTTATCTTTGTCCTGCCTGTTGACAGGTGTAAACTGCTGCCCAAGAAATAAGACTTTTTATCTGTTGCTCTTTACCTTGCCACTACGACTGTAAAACTTTATTCAACTCAATAATGTCTACACTATTTCATCAGAGACCTTATGATATGCCATCAGATTTTCCACTGCATTATTTGGAAATCAGATTGTGTTGTTTTCAAGAAAAACAATTTCCAACGGGAGAATTAATTACTATGAACCTATTTCTAACTTGATCAAGTATTAAAAAGTTGACAGGCTTCAGAATGCAATTTCCTTCACTGAGTTAGGTTCCTAATTTCCTATTATCGTTGGGATTTAGAGTTTGTAGCTGCAATAAGTTCAATGCTGGTATACCTTTAGCTACCACTTTCATGGCAATACCATGACTTGAGGAYAGTTCTCTTTTCCAGTCTGAAGCAGAGAAGGCAGTGTGGGGTGATCAGCTAGTATATTCATCATGATCTTGGAGCCAGGGCAAAGAGAGAAAGGGGGGACTTTGAAATCTGAAGATTGCTACTGCGTGACATTTCAAAAAGGGTCAAGGCAGACAACAATGGAGTTGCCTAAAACTACATTAMTTAAACTATTCGCAAAGGTGAACATCTTTACATTAGACTTTGCATCTTTACATTCTGTATTAAACAGCTCTTGACCTCTGTCACGCTCCCAAAGGAGAGGACTACCCGGCTCACAGGACGGGACTCTGGGCTAAAACCACTGCCCAGCCTGTGTAATGCTGAGATGCTTCACCTCCTGAATGGCAGCTAACACCTGGGCCTGGCCTTCTCTTCATGCCAGCATTTCAGAGCTAAATCCCTCAACAGCTGGTTCTGGGCACTACTTTAGGGCATCTCTTTGTGACTGAGATCAGGAGGTACAAGGACATTTTTCCTCTTTGAGTCTTGATCTTGCTGTACCCACAGTCTTGGTTCATCTACTAGCAGTGTTTCCATACTCTGGCAAACCAAAATGAGTAGGCAGTAAAACACTTTTCAGTTTGGTAAAATGATTTGTTTCTAAATATTAATCATCTGCTATAAGATGCTGCTTAATTGGTACCTTAATCTCAGAAAAATCTGAAAGACCACAAGTCCCATATATTGAGGAAACAGATATTTTCTTTTCTCAACAGAATATATGTTAGATTTGCAGAGCTACCTGGCAAAGAACAGCAGACTTCCTGAATTTTCTAAGAGTATTCTAACCCTTTTTGCTCTTTACTCCATTGCAGGTCTTCTTGAATTCTATAACACAAGAGAGGACATTATTTATTGAAGAAGGAGTCTATGGAACTTTTCCAGAGGGGGAAAAAAATGAATAAACCTCATCAAAGGCTCACTTTTAACATTTTCATAGAGCTGAGCATGATTCACCATGTTTATGTCTCCATTTGGATGATTTTGGGGTAAATGCTTACTAACCAGACAGAGGAAGCATCCAGCACACTATCTTTTTGTCTTCCTTTATCAGCACACAGTTCAAATTAAAACAAAAATTTAACTTACATCCTTAAAATAAAAAAAAAAAGGAAGAAAAMCATGATGCAACAATAGTTTTGCTAGTGTTACCAGAGGATCAGAAATTAATAAAGCCTAATTAAGGCTGAATGTCATGGCCTGAGCAACAATGTCCCTGAATGACCATGTGATGTAAGCTATTACATTTGGGAGCATCAATAAAAACATAAGGTGTGCTGAATTTATAGCCTGATTAGTAAATGGAGGATGAGCATTAATCAGAATGTGTGCCAGCTATACTGTGAAATTCACTGCTGTTACACCAGAAGATTACAAGCTGAGTTTTCCAGCGAGRTTCCTTTCTCCCCTTGAGAGTGCTAAAGATGGGTAAAAGACAAATTGTAAATGTTTTTAGCTTGATTCAGAACACAAAATAAGTGGTATTTTTTTCCTCTGCTTTGCAGAAGAAATTGCACATCTTTGTATGGAAAATGTTGCTCCTAAAGATGTGTTTGCTTCACTGAGAAAGCATTCTTGCTTGATATGTGTTAAAGCAGGTTGATTTTCAGAGTCATGGTAGGGGCAGAGAGACCAACATATTATGAAATGAAGTACTATCTACTAACAAAAGCAGAGAATCACAGCGCTGGAGCAACATCCTTGCCTGTGCTCCATCACCACATGCAGAAGGTTAAATGAGCTCYTGCTGTTCTTGTTTTACACACTCAGAATCAAGTTTATAATATTGCTCACTTCCACATAAAAAACTAAGATTAGTAACATGTTTGGGTACCTGAAAGTGAAGCAACAACCTCAGAGGAGAAACCCAAGGTTACTCAGTTTCACTGATGTGCAACACACAGCTACTGGTGATGTAGCCCTTTGAATGGATGAGGATTTGCAAAAGGGTCTCTTGCCCATAGTGTTCTAACCTAGTARTCACCATGGTAGTGATGACTATATATTGCTAAAGCATGAGAACATTTAGCTTGACTTTTCTTGGTCTATTAAAGGTTACAGYGTCCTGAGGGTGATTTGGAACCTTCTCTGAATGTGCTGGCAATGAGAAGTTCAAAGGGAGGAGTTCAAAGTTACTTCTTTTGCAGACAGGAGGGCTATCAGACTTCCAGGCATCTGAAGCACCACTGGCGTGGTGAAGATCCTACACAGGCTTGTTGAGCTCACCATAATGCTTTCCTCTGAGGAGAAGCGTGTGTCTTAGTGGGGTTCTGCTGCTCATGTCACCTTTTTTTTTCAGATGCTCAAATGATTGGGTTTTATATCATCTTTGCTTGCTCAAGAACAGCCTCTTCTCAGCTCCTCTCCAGCAATTGCCAGGCTTTGCATTCTTTGGCATTATCTTCTATTTTGATCACCGAGAAGAAACCACAATGCACTCCTTGTAGGTATTTCTTGTTGTTAGAAAGCTACTGGGCATTTGCAATCAAAGCAGGCCTACTGAAGGGTAATTGAGGGCACATTTTAAATTGTCTGTGTCAGACAGGAGCCAACACAACAGGAAAACAGATGTGTTCTGAAGATGTCACCATTATTCCCCAAGTAAAGGGGGAATAAATGCTCCTAAATCCAACATCCCTCTGCACTCAATTTAGAGTAGGTTCATCTTTAAAAAGGTCATTTTTGGGGCTTTTACTGAAAGCAAAACTTGAGGCTTTATGTTCTCGCCTGGACTAGTCACCTCTAAGCAATGCCTTCTTGGTCCAGTCACTCCAGAATCGATCACAAGTTTCTTTCATCATAAAGAGAAATACTTTCGGCCTGTTCTGGAAAATTCAATCATCAAACGGAGTCAGAGGAAAGGTTTTATTTCGTGAAGTCTGTGGCCTTTGCAAATGTGGATTTCAGCAGGAAAGTTCACAGAGAGTGATCTGAAGTTTTACAGTCCAATTGAAGGAGGCCAACCAACAGCTTGGGCTAAACTGTTTTTTATTCTGGAGATTGGTTTCCCTGAGGCTTCCTAGAGGGCATTATTAATGTTGCGTGGCACGAACACTTTGATCTGGCAGCAGAAGTCCTTGGAGCTGACAACAGCTGCCTCTAATCTTCCCCCAACACTTCTCCTCACTTTGGCCATGGAGAACTTCCTTCTCARAGTCCAAAAAGGAAATAAAATCGGCAGGGGACGGTTGAGCAGCTAATTTAAACCTGTCTCCAAACTGTTGCTGTGTGCTGACTGTTTAGTACCTGGGAAACCTGGCTGGGAACAAATGCACACTGATGTCTCACCTTTTCAGCTGGTACCTTTATATCAGCCAGGAAGGTTGCTGTATTCCCTAGGAGAAGACTGGCTGTTCCTGGCAAGAGGACGAGTGACTCAGGAATGACTCACTGGTGCAGGAGAACCTGCTGGCAGCCAGACGCTGTCCTCAGTGGCAAAAGTCCTTTCTACAGCTCAGGCACAGGGAACTGCAGCAAGCCAGCCTGTACCTGGGTACTGCAGTGTGGCACTCTGATGGCACAGACCTGGTGAGGTGAAGGAAGCCCCGAGGACATGTAGTATGGCAAAAAATCCTCACAGAGCTGGCCACACAAGGTGCCTTTCCTGATCTTGCTTCAGCTCAGAGGGGCCAACACTGGTGCAAGTCAACTGGCTTTATCCTTGAGATAATTTTTCTTATTCTGCTTTGTTTGCCACAGCAGACAGTGTCACAGCCCTCACATCCATCACAACCAGCAGGAGACAGCTTCCCCCCGGCTTCCCTGTGCAGCCCTGTGGCCAGGCTGTGGAGATGAGGAATGATGTTCACCACAGCCACACTCACAGCAGTCGGGGTGGCAATTCATCAACATTGCCTCTGCTGCAAGAAGCACCCAGCACAGTCCTTTCACAAAGTGGATCAAATGATCCTGGGCTTGTTCTCCTAGGACCCAGCCAAATATGTTTACAATGGCTGGMGTCTAATTCAGTAAGTAATCCAAAGAGCTACTATGTACAGTTTAAAGAGGAAAACATTATTCCTCCAAAGACTTTCTGGCTTTGGTTGTTCCTGATATGGGCTATTCCTTGTATGTCCTTTTCCTCTGAGGTCAAAGTAGACTTTCATTTTAACATTCTTCATGGATTTTAATACTTCTCTGCTATCTTTTCTGCTGTCTGTAAAATATCCAGTGAAATGACTAGATTACAAACTGACAATAATTTGAGGAGAGCTGAAGGTAAATCCTGCACATGGATGTAAGATCAGGAATGATGAATATTCTCGCTGCAGATGGGAAAACTRACAATAGGGGAAATAAAATTATTTTCCTGATGTCATATGAGGAATCCCTGACAAACTGCTGGAGAAAGAAGRAGTAGTTTGACAAGGGACAACTGCAGACGTGCTTTTCTGCTTGGAGTGCTGAGGATCACACTCACGTGGTTAATATATGATCCCAAATGAGGAAAGATTAAAGATAACCTTTATGTTGATCAGAGATGCCATCAGCTGATCTGAGGCCACAGTAGTTCATGAGACCCTGTGTTCTGTCTTTGTGATACCAGCACATCCCTCTGGGTGCTGCGAGTTGTCCCTTTGGCGTGTCATGTGTCTCTGTGTTGACTGCTCCCCAGGGCTGGTGTGACACATGGGCCATTCTGTAGCATTGCCTGGGGCTGGCAGGGAGACATCTCTGGTGTTGCTATGGTGTGGCAGAGTGGCTCTTCACAGAAACCTCTTTGTTTTGCCTCTTAGCACTCTAAATACTCTGCTTTCTGTGTATGTTGGATGTGGAAAAGAAAAATGTTTTCTTGTGGCAAAACAAATCCTAATTACAGGTGTGAAAGAATAAAATTCTTGTGACAAGTTCCTCCTCAAAGGGATGTCACCAGCCTCAGTGGAATTTCATGGGGCTTGAATGTGGCCTGCTGACTTTAGAGACCAAGGGGTCTGGGTCCTGGATTTGAGTCTCTACCAAACAAGCTAAATAGTCTTTTTCAGGGAAAGATGTAGAGGACATGGGAAATGCAGCGCACACAATTTCTCTTCATTTTAGCTAAAATGGACTATGCACACAGAAGCACACCAACAGCTCAGCGAGATGCTGAAAGAGCACTGTTTGTCAATCGTATCAAAAGGTGGGTGACAAAACAGGTTGATGGGGGGGATACAGCAAGTAGTCAACAGTGGTCAAAATAGGACTTGCACCAAATATGGTTWCCCTGAGATTAACATATGCTAATGTGACCAAGATTATTCTGCCTGGTTATTAGCAAGCTGTAAAAGTAGTATCATAGATTCATAGAATCATTTAGGTTGGAAAAGACCTGTGTGATCATTGAGTCCAACSATAAGCCTAACACTACCAAGTCCACCAAATGTGAAGCTGGTACAAGATGCATTAGGTGCAGAAGCACACAAATAAGATATTACTGGCTAAGAGTTTTAAAGGAAGAAAAACATATATGAAATTATGTGTTTAGGTAATAAGTGCACAAGAAAACTAAATAGCTGCACTACAGAGTCTTTCTTCCACCTCTGATGTGGCCTGGGCAGTAGTCTGTGAAAAGCTTCAGGTTAGATCCACAAGAAGACTTAGATATTAGACAGGCACTGTTGAATGTTAAATCTGAAATTACATCCTCGGAATCTGTCTGTTGGCTGCTCTTGGAAGCATGTGAAGGCACTAAGCATTTATGCTTCCATCACTAATACCAGTTGTGTCTCCAAGCCTGCTCTACATGCAGCAGAGTGGTGGGTAAAATGTCTCCGGCCTGCCTTCAAATGGTTTTGCACATGTAGTTATCACACCACAGTGCTGTGCAGAAATACCAGCCTGGGAACCTGAAGCTGTGAAGGCTTGCTGGGCTGATGCTGCCAGCAGGCAGAGTAGTCGAGGAAAATGTCTGCACTGCAGTGGCTCCCAGAGTGCAGGCTTGCTTAGCTSACTCTGCTCCGGGAACGGCGACAGGCAGGGGAGACCTGCCCGGTGTGTCTGCTGTGGGGCTGACAGAGCTGATGGGGGTCTGGTTTCTGCGGGGCTGTGCAGCTGGGTGCCCATCTCAGGCCATGCTGAAGGCCTGTCGCAAGCAGGATAAATCTTTCCTGCGCCTTCTTGCCTATGTGATCTGAGCCGATAAGAATTTTCTGAAAATGACTGTCGGATTAGGCTTCAGGCTAAACARGGAAGATAGTGACTAATTCCACCTGCTGATATATTTCTTAATGCTGAAAACATTCACTTATTAGGATGAGCAATGTTTGAGTCCTGCCTTAGTGAAAAGGATCCTGGACCTTATCCAGCCTCCAGACAATTGCTCAAGCACAGAGTGACCGTGTGTTCTGTGGCGAGGCTCACTGTGTCTCCTGTGCAAAGCAGCACAGGCTCCCTGGGGTAATTAAATGTGTATCAGGCCTGAGAGAGAACTAAAAAGATTCATGCTTGTAACGTAAAATGAATCTAGTAAAGTTTTGGGTCTGCTCCAGTACCTCTTTCTAAGTCTTGATATTGGATGTGCCTATGAAGACTACCCAATTTGATCCTTAAGGTTACTAACTCATCTGCACTCCTGGCATATATGGATAGTAGAGAAAACTTCCTTTACCAGACTTCTGTTCCCATGTAGTTCTGAATACACCGTGTTGGGAGATGGCATGAAGCTTATTTTCAAACCCGTAATTATGGATTTGCCTAACTTAATTATTTTGCAAATTATCAAATGTAGGAAAGGAAAAATGATCTTGTGACTGAGGCAGAGGACTGGCATTCATGAGCTTGGGGCTTTATTCAGCTGTTCCCTGGGTTTCCTGCTTGGCCCTGGGCAAACTGCAATCTGCCCATGCCAAAGTTTCCTCCTCTGTAATGTGCAGATAAGGTTGCCTACTTCACAGGGTTTGTGTTAAGCTAAATTTTTTATAATATTCTCATGTTTTCAGGATTTTTTTTCTGAGATTTGCACTTGTATTGGAAGTACAAAGAATTCTTTTAACCATTATTGCTAAAGATAATAATGAATGCACTTCAGTTTGGAATGTATGTCTCTCACATGTTTGTTTATAGCTTCAGAGCTATAATAAATAATTCTGTAGAGACAATCTCTTCATCTTGTTCCCCAGCCCTCTGTTCACCCTGCATGAACCTGCAGTTACACTGGCAGTCCTAGACCAGAGCTACAGGGTTAGCTTGGCCTGCCACATTCCCTCATGGAGCATATAATCAGTAGGATCGTCTCTAAGCACAGCCTCCCTCATCACAGTATTACCTTGCCATGGTTCCCCAGGGAGCAGCATTTGAGGGGAAAGACAGGAGCATATCTCTCCTACAGGTCTGCAGAGGTCTACGTGGCTCCACAGGCAATGTTTTTGCTCCAGGGCTTATGAAGATCCTACATGAATTGTGGTGATTATAATTTCATTCTCCTGTGAGTGTGAATAGTATTGGCATCACCATATTCTTGTGGCTGCATGTGCTGATGGTCCCTTCTTGTCCTGCAATATCCTTCCCATGATCTTATGCTTCCTTCTTCTCTCCTTTATTTTCCTGCCACTCTCCCCTGAGAAATCTCAAATTGCTTAATTTTTTTCTTTCCTCTGATGTATTCCTCCTCCTTCCTCCCTTCTACTTAGTAGTTTGTCAACTTTTCATTGTTCTTCCACTTCAGAGAGATCTGCTTTGTAAAAAAGAAAATATATATGTCTGGGTTGCAATGTTTGCTGCTATCCAGAGTCAAGTTGGTAACTCCACTAAAATGTCTGCAACGAGCTCTGGTCCTCAATGTGTCACTGCCTTGAAAAAATCCCAAGGAAATGGTGCATGACAGTAACTTGAGGAMAGCGAGCTGCCAATATTCCATTTAAAGGCTGTTGCAAACTGTGACAGAGACAGTCCCGTTGCAAATTAGTTATTTTTAGAAGATGTACACATGGCCACCCTCCACTCGTGTTATGAACGGTGGGCATCAAACAGAGTGGGTATCACACGTCATGGACTAGGCAGGTCCCAAGAGATGAGGGGGACCACAGTCCTCAGCCACATGTACCCTGTATCATTTTTCTTTGTGAATGTGATGTATGAAAAAGAGAAGTCTCAGTGAAATAGAGGGTTCTTTTGTCATGCTTTTGTACTCCTCTTCTTTTTCTAAATTACGTATCACATTTTCTACTCTAAACTTTCTTGCTGCTGAACAAGACACCATGTTAAAATATTTTTGAGTTGGAGASAAATTAATCTCCTTGTCTTCTGTCTGACCTGGTCACCCAAGTCCCTTGGTTGTCCTTCATTTTCATAATTTTGCTGGTATGTCAGATGTTTTTAATCTCACCTCCTAACCAAAGAAGTTCCTTGTCTTTGCAGACCAAGTCTTGGTGACCGGCTACGACCATGATCTGTTGCCTTGGTCTATCCCACATGTCCAGACTGCATCCTGACTGGTCTATTTAGGGAATCCTAGTTCTCAGCTGTTATGCTGAGATCCTTTTTGAACGGTGATGTCATCCACACTTGTTTGTGCCCTCAGTAAGATGATGGTGGTTCTGATGATACTTGTTGCAAGTTTAGCACTGAGACCACAAGGCAGAGAGTGTCTTGACGTTATCCCAGAGCATGGCATCCATGAATCAGATCAGCATGTTCTGGCTGGCTCAACACACCAGCTCGCCTTTCAAGTTGCTTCATAGAGGGATTAAGTTTTCTTCTTCTCCTCTTATATAGCAATAAGGGAACAAAGAAGACTGCCTTTTAAGAGATAATTTCAGAAGATCTGTCCTGCATCAAGGCAGCTGACTTATCTTGATTGAGTTACCTTGGCCCAGAGCAACGATTTGAGGTGACAGTTTCTTGGAGGAGCTGCATCATGTATTTTCTGTCCTTTAGTTCCCTGTATGCAAAATTTTCTTCTAAGAACAAACACCTTCCCATCTGGGATTCACGGGGCTCCTTTATAGTCCTGTGAATATTTAGCAGCTCTATTCTGCTTTTCCCTTAATGGTTGTCTGCCTGAAGACATTTAGAGGTCGAGTATTCTAAATAACTGTAAATTCAAAGAAACAATCCCCTTCTCAAAAAATCTCTCAGGGGTAAAAATAACTACAAAAGTAAAAATGTGGGGGAAAATGAAATAGCTAGTCAAAGAAATGAACCTTTATTTATTTTTTTATTTATCAATCATCAAGAAATATCTTGCCTGTGATTCAGTTAGCAAGTGGAAATGGCATACTGACTATGCCATAGGTATATACCTAGATGTGTTTAATTTTTTTTCCACTGCATAAGGACAAATATAGGCATTAGTAGAGGTATAGTGCAATGTGAGGTACTTACAGGTAAATTTGCTTGCTGGCATATCTCTGAACAAAATTCAAATATTACGAATAGAAGGCATCAATGTCATTAATTTTTAACTTTAAAAGGAAGTTCGCAGAATCACAGAATCATTAGCATTGGAAAGGATCTCTGGAGATCATCTAGTCCAATCCCCTGCCAAGGTAGGCTCACCTAGAGCAGGTTACACAGGAACGTGTCCAGGTGGGTTTTGAATGTCTCCAGAGAGGGAGACTGCACAGCCTTCCTGGACAGGCTGTTTCAATGTTCTGCCACTCTCAACATAAAGAAGTTCTTCTCATGTTGAGGTGAAACTTCTTTTGTTTTAGTTTATGGCTGTTGCTCCTTGTTCTGTTGCTGGGCACCACTGAGAAGAGTCTGGCACCATTCTCTTGGCACCTACCTTTGAGATATTTATATGCATTATTGAGATTTCCTCTCAGTCTTTTCTTCTCCAGACTAAACAGGCCCAATCTCTCCTCATAAGAGAAACGCTTCAGACTCCTCATCATCTTTGTGGCTGCCCGCTGGACCCTCTCCAGTCACATCTTGTCTTTCTTGTACTGAAGAGCCCAGAACTGGACAGAGGTTTCCAGATGTGGCCTCACTAGGGCCAAGTAGAGGGGCAGGATCACCTCCTTCAGCCTGCTGGCCACACTCCTCCTGATTCACCCCAGGATACCTTTGGCCCTCCTGGCCACAATGGCACTGCTGGCTCATGGTCAACTGGTCACCCACCAAGACTCCCAGCTCCTTCCCCACAGAGCTGCTCTCTAGGAGGTCAGCCCCCAGACTGTGCTGGTACCTGGTGTTACTCCTCCCCAGATGCAGGACCCAACACTTGCCCTTGTCGAATTTAATTAAGTTTCTCTCCACCCGATCAAGGTCCAGCTGAATGGCAGCACAGCCTTCAGGTGTATCAGCCTCTCTCCCCAGTTTCATATCGTCATCAAACTTGCTGAGGGTATGTTCTATCTCTTCATCCAGGTAATTGATAAACAATTTGAATAAGACTGGACCCAGTATTGGTCCCTGGGGAATGCCACTGACTTCAGGCCTGTAACTGGATTCTATTCTGCTGATCACAACCTTTGAACTCTGCCATTCAGCCAGGTCTTGTCACAGCCATAGTGCTCATAAATAGTCAATGCTGTAATGAATACAGAGAAGAGATATACTTCTAGAAAATTGTCTGGAAGAAGATATCTCTGTATATGAACTTTAATGAAGTTGACTCAGTCGTAAGTTCTGAGAGTAGCACTGGTAAAATGCCAGGCTTTCTTGTAGTCTTATGTACCTACACAGTACTTTATCATCATAGGCAAAATGCTGTAGCTGGAGCCAAAGTTAGGCATTGTATATACAAATATAATAAAATTAAACATTTAATGCAATAAGTTAATCTTTGTAAGGCCTGCATAATAAAAGTTTTTCCTTGTAACTTCTCTAACCAGAACTAGATCTGAAAATTCTCATCTTAATTTTTGCTCTGATCTTTATGTTAAATCTTTATTTACGCTTTGTCTGCAGCAGYGAAGTTTTTAAACGTTTCCCACTCCTTCTCCCATTCAAAGGGAAAAGAAACATTGCATCAACATTTTATTTTACTTTTTCTCCAGATTTCTCTTTTTTTTCATATCAGACCTTCAGAAGAAAAAAATCCCTCAAAACAACAAGTTGTCTAATCTGGGTTTCACATCTCAGCTGCTACTACTGCATAAATGATTTTGTTTAGAGACAGCTTGGCAGCATGTGACACTCCATCATCAAAACCCAGCAAGCCTCAGTCATGTGTTTAGTGCCATCTCAGCAGCTTTGTCTATAGCAATTTGTCATGTCCTTCAAAAAAACAGAAGTCAGATTTTGAGAACTTGCACTTATTAAATGCAGAACTCCACAGAAAGATGAGTTTTCATCTTTTTGACCCAAAAAACCCCAGTATGGAAGACGATTTTGAGGAAGAGCTATGCAAGGAAAGCTGGCAACAGATAACAAGGTTCCAAATTTGGTAACAGGAGCAATAACAATACAATGAACTTTTATTTGTATTTACATAAATTAATTTCATAATTTAATTATGCTATTATGCCCACAAATTTGTATCAAATCCAACAACATAAAACCAAACTCAATTTAATGAAGACATAATAACACAGCAAGATCCCACTGTGTAATTACACTAAGGCCTTGATGAGTAGCCAAATGAACCCTCTGTCCTTTCCCTCGTCCTTTGCTGACAGTTGTTTGTTGTGCTGCTCCAACTGAAGCAATTTTTTTTCTTGACTGTGAATGCTTACATTAGTATTCCATGGTGGCTCCCCTGTGGCATGGGTAGGTTTTACCTACAACAGAGCATAGTGTATGACCTAGGCACTAGAAAAATCAGGCCCGAACGCTGCAGGAACTAAATGTGCATAGCTGAGAGAAAGTTTCCTCTGTTGCTGGCATGAGAAGTTTATGGACACATAAGATCTAAGGTGGCACTTTGATGTGCCGTATTTGGAACATGTGCTCAATCACCAGCCAATTTTAAAAAAATACRTAAAGTTCAAGAGGGCTGTGAGCTCATGGTAAGCAAAAGGTCTTTGACCTATTATTTGGTGGATATGGTTACTGTCACTTTTTTTGTTGTGTCAGGACTCTCTGGAAGTCACATGGCTGTTCAGACCTCTTTTCATCATTTGGGATTCAGGATACACTTGGGGTGAGCTGCATTGGTAACCTCAATACTTTTTTGCTGGTGGACAGCCCTGATAAAAAATGAAGCAGAAGGAAGTGTGTGTTGCTTACATGTTTAACACATTAGGGTTTTCAGAGAACAATACTGTCCTAAAGAAGAACTGCATAGCCTATCCACCATGAAGATAATACTATCTGTGGTGTGGTGTTGTGGTGTATCAGGAGCAGAGCTCTCTCCAGCTTTACATTTAGCTGTGGGACCGTGGGGGAAAGGCCAGCACCTAAAACACTTCCTCACTCAGGTCTGCAGTCACTGGGAATGAAATACAACTATAGTCTCACACTTTCATTGAGTTTTCATAGAATCATAGAACAGTTTGAGTTGGAAGGGACCCTTAAAGATCATCTAGTACAACCCCGTTTTGTGTGTAGCCTCCTATCTCGGTTTGTTTCTCTTGCGTCATTAGGCTGTAAGCTCTTGCAGGTGGAAGGTGCCTTTTGCTCAGTGTTTATACAGCACATCAGGGTCCCCTCCTGACTGATGCCTCCAGGTGCTGCTAAAATAGTAATGAATAGATTCACTGCACGCCCTTTGCATGTGAGCCATGTTCTCTAGTCTCGCTTGGCTAGGTGAGACATGGTGCTTTTCCTGCTCCTTAACTGGATAAGCATGCTCAACTGGCCAGAGTAAATTAATTTTAGATACAAGTAATATTCAAGGGTCTCCATTGGCCTGTTTATGCTTTTTGTTTTATTTGAGTCTGTTGTCTTCCATAGCCAATTTGGCTAAATAGAGATAATGTAGAAAGAAGTGAGAAAAGCTGTAGTTGTGCTGGTAAAACAGGCTTTCGTATGCAAAGTGGGCTCTTCTTATCTAGTAAGCAGGACTGAAGAGCTTGATTCTCTGATATCCTGTATCTTGTGACACTGGTAAGACTAAAGTGAACACCTTTCTCTAGGCTGGTAATTTTTTCTATCCACTTTGCATTCAGGCAAACACCGATTCAAAGAGCCAAGTCAAAATCATCATAAATGAGTATTCATAAGAGAAAATAACGAGTGAAATGACAAGATAAAGGGGCAAAATGTATTCACCTACCTGGCTCTTTCCCATCCCAGCTGAAAGATTAGCTTTTGTAATCACGTTATTTAATGATCCCAGACAATGTTTAGCATTTCTAACCCATGTTTAAGTAGCTGTTGCTGGTCTCCATGCATTTTTAAGCCATGATGTAAAAGCACCGCATAAAATGAGCACTGTGTGTAGTAAAAGTGCATTCTTCTATTAAAATCATGTCATCGGCAGCTTTATTTTCATAGAATTAAAGAATCATTTAGGTTGGAAAAGACCTTTAAAACATCAAGTCCAACTGTAATTTTGCCAGTAACTGATACAGTTACTTAACCTTCTTAAGGTCTGTGGACAGACACCTTCAAAAAGCCTGAAAATTAGATAATTGTGGTGGAAGGGCAGCCAATGGTTTCATAGTTTGCTTTGTTTTTCTTTTCTGGCAAGAAAAAAGGGCCTGGGAAAACTCTCCGGAGCTGAAATTACAGCTGTGTCACAGAAATGACATGAGCACAGGAAATAGTTGCCTTATAGCTGCTTGTTGGGCTCCCAAATGTCTTCAGTGACGTTCGCTCCAGCTTACATGTGTGCATCAGGGTCAGCAGAGTAATGTTCCCTGGTGCTCCTTGGGGCAGCAATGGGTTTCTCTGCCTCATTCGGGCTTTCCATGACAAGGATGCTTGGAGAACTGCGTGACTTTACAGGGGCTTCTTTACCACTGCCATACTTACTCCACAGAAAAGTATTTAACATGAGAGAAACTTCTCTTGTTTTCCTCAAAGAGAAATATGACATACTTACATTGCTTTCCAGTTAATTAGATAAAGACATCATTTTGTATCAAAAGAGCTTCAAGTGATTAAACTGTTGAAAGTGGTAAGTTCAATTGTAGGAAGCCTCCAGGGACCATATTGTAGCTGCAGTACTAATAAATAATTGTCATCATAATAATAGATAACACAGAGGCATGCTACTTCTCAGTTGTCCTAATGGCTGCACAACTTGATAAGAAGAATACCATTGCTGATAGATAAGAAACACTTGATATTTTACTAGGTCAAATTTAAATTACTCTTTTAAAATAGTTTTGTAAACAAAGCAGTTCTTTTCTCAGGTATGACAAGTTTGTGTGCTTCCCAGTAAGAAAATAAATTACTCAGGAATCAAGATGTACGAAGTCACACAAGACAAAGGAGGAACAGCATTTTAAATAAAAAGCCACAGGTGATCCTTGTGCTGAAAACTCCTGTCAGAGGTGGTAGTAGCAAACAAATCAGTGATGTGCAGCTTTCATAACTTTATAGTTCATTGTTAAGATTAAAAGGAAAGTAAGCACATGAAAGACTGTAATAAAATAGGACTAATATCTGTAAAGATCAGAAGATACGCACATCTTTGTCTATTTTGCTTTTCTTTATAATTTAAGAGGCTAAGTTAGCTTATTGCTATAAAATTATTATCTAAAATCAAATGCTGTTTTTCTTTTTCTTACTGTTATCCCTTCTATTTTAGTATTTTACTACTGTTACATTTAAATCCAGATGTCTCAATTTAAACATTTTGCAAATACATGGGATGGAATAACCCTGGAACCCTAATGGACAGCTTTATGAAGCACATTGGATAAATGTAAACCAGACCACTAGTATTTATTTTCCAAAAGACTTTGATGAAATTTTCATTTAAGAGTTGTGTAAGTACCAAGCTAACTATTGACATTTATGTATAATAGTCCTCTCATTTCTAAATTTTGTAGGTTTTGGTGCTTTTTTTTCACAGCTTTGGTTTCTGTTTGGTAGTATGAATTCATCCTCCTGCAAGGATCCTATAGAGAAGGAGGAAATTAATGAAGAGTGGAGAGAACTTGCAGGATTCTCCTATCACTCTGAAATTTGGTTACTCCTGACTCTCTGTCTATAATGATATATAGCAATTCTAATTAATAGTTCTGTAACTGTTTGACAGCAAAATAGCAAACATTTTTAAAGTTCTTTCCTGGCTCAAAACTCTGTCTCACATCATTAATTTTTATTTCAAAGTGCCCTAGACTTACAGATGAGAAAGATGACAGAGTGAAAAATGGTGTCTCGTCAGACACCTCTCTTCGTGCCTGTGAGGGTACTTCACAAGCAGTTTCATCTTTGCTTTTTTCTTTCAAAAAATTGTCTTAATGAATTGGTTGTCTGGTAGAGGGGAGGCAGCTAATGGTGTGTAGACAGAAGGAAAATTTTTGTGATATAGTAGGAAATGGAGAAAATGGCAGATCCCTCACTTCTTCAAACATACACAGAGAAATGCTGCACTTCACAAACACTCCATAATTACGGAGAGATAGTGTAACACAAAAATAAACCCTTTAATTACATGTTCTGCTGGCTGCAGCAAATGATGGGTGTTTGGTTGGAATGGATTAAAGAGATGTGCAAACATAATTTTTCATTCAGGCACTGGTGTTTTTTTCCTTGACAAGCCATTAGGACAAAGTAAGAGGCACACATGGAATGAGGACACACTTATCTAGCATTCATCTTTTGAGTTGGGCAGAGCTCTGTGTTGCCCTACTTCCCTCCCCTCCATGACTTCTGCAGAGTGCAAGTACAACCTGGTTTGTGGCTCCTTAACAAAAGCCTTGTCCATACATGCTCAGAGCAGGACATCACTACACACAGGACCAAATGTTGGCTGTGGCTGAGGCCTTGCTCCTGGTCCAGTGTCTCCGCTGCAGGTAAAAGATGTGAAGAGTTAAAAATCCCAAGGGCCTCTCTTGGCAGGAGTCAGGAAAGCTGCTGTTGGCAGTCCATAAATGCAGTGGGTAATTAGTTCTGCTGAGCTTGCAGGACAACACGTGTAGCAGAGAATGCCATAAATACATTTTGTCAGGACCCAGTTCAAGTTGGGACTGATTCTCCCTCTGCTATTTTTAGACTAGAATGACACGGTTGATTTCAATGTGCAGGCACAGGTTTATTGCTGTCTAGTAACTCAGCTCATTCAGATATTGCCTTCACCTGAATATATGCTTACAGCTGTGGAGTGCAGAGGGAAGGAGAACAGCCTTTTCCCACCAACCGTGATGTCACAGGCAAATTGCACACTGGACAGTGTAATTCAGATCCCCCACACAAAATACTGTGAGTCAGGCTCAGGCCGGATCCATAGCCCACACATAGTGGCTTGCAAAATAATAAACCACTAATAAACCTGAAGAGATCCCCTGATGCCTGCTTCCACTGCACCCCAAGCATGATAATGTTCTTTCTTGCTCAAAGCAGATGGCAGTGTGGTAGGAGCTCAATCCCTTTGCTCTAGGGTAGCCTCCATCTCAAGTACCAGCCCCCTCCCATATCTTCCTGGCATTCACTCTACACACATTAGCTAAAAGGAGCTACAAGAAAGCTGGAGAGGGATTTTCTACAAGAATGTTTAGTGATAGAACAAGGGAGAATGGCTTCAAACTGAAAGAGGGTAGGTTTAGGTTAGATATTTGGAATTATTAGAAAGAATTCTTAGATATTAAGAATTATTAGAAATTCTTTATTGTGACGGTAGTAAGGTACTAGAACATTTTGCCCAGAGAAATTCTGGATGCCCCATTCCTGGAATCTTTAGGCAACCTGGTCTAGTGGAAGGTGTCACTGACCATGGCAGGGGGGTTGGAATGAGATGATTTTTAAGATTCCTTACAACCAAAACCATTCTTTGATTTTATGATTCTATGATTCATGTGGCCAGCAGCCGCCAGAGCTGCTCCTCAGCTGGGAAGAGCAGGGAGTCAGCAAATGGCCTCAGCCTTGTAGCAAAGGGCACCTAGAAAGTAAGGCTGAGGGTGTTTGGGATCTGAGGTTATGTTTCGGGGCATGAGCGACAGGAATCTCAGAAGGGCCAGGACCGTCTGGGGAAGTGACCACCACTGCCTCCCATGCTAGGACTGGCACCAGCAGTAGCAGGTCCCTCCCCGCAGCTGCCTGCTGTAGTGCTGCACTGCTCCTGTCCTTCTCTTCCTGAGGCAGGAACTTCATAGCCCAAGCCTCTGTTCTTCAGCTGCCAACATCCTCGTCCTGCCACAAAGATGCCTTGAGCGGGTTGTGCCCGGGTCTGACGCGCTGCCTCTGCAGAGGGGTTGTCTGGCCGGGTGCACCCCAGCCCAGAGCGTGTCTGCGAGGGTCATGCAACGCATATGCAATGCTCAACAGGTCTTACAAAGGTCTATTTTGAGACAGCAACAATGACATTAACAATGACTGGTCAACCTTTATTAAGTGATGGTGTAACCTGACTAAATTCACTGCAATTGGATCATTAGTTTTGACTTTTTTTGCCAAAGGAGTAATATAGAGACAGTCCACAGAGGGCGAGGATAGCCAAATTAAATGTTCAGGTTGGAATCAGCTTAACAGGCAAGGTTAAGCCTAGATTTGGACATGGATTGAACATTATGGGTCAGACATAGTATATACCGTCAGCTGCTGTGAGCAAGCCTAGCTTTAGTGAAGGTGAGACAGCCATTTCCATCCATGAATAGTGATAAATCCAGAAAATGTAATGGCTGCCTTGTGAAATTAAAATAGTACAGAAGTCTCTGCACTTGCATAGGTTAGAAATACAATATTATTTTATACTGCTTTGCCTAATTCCATATGGAAATGGAAAGGAATGTTGAATGACCGTTAATATGGTCATATTCATATGCTTGTATAGTGTGGCCTCTACTTGAGGGCTTTTACTGCCATGGTAATTCCAGTTAAAAAGAAACTCCATCTCTAATCTAAACGGTCAGACCAGTGAAATATTTGAAGCACAAAGCAGGCCTAAGTGGGTGTGCTGGTCAATGTGTAGTCAGTGCTGGTAAGATAGGAAGGGTCGGTGCTATTTTAAACACAACCATTAGCTACTTTTCCTGCAACACCCCTGCATGTACATCTAGAGTGGTGTGCACTTAGATCCAAAATGGGCAGTGAGGAAGCTGACAAATTTTGTGTGTGTTTGAACTTTAATAACCCTCTCATCTGATATGCTGCAATTGCTGCAACAGCGAAAGACGTCTTTCTTCCTGTGCCCTGAAGAAATAAGTTCTCAGTGATTTTTCTAGAGTAAAGAATAAGAAAACACTTTTCAACTTTACTTTTCACTTTTTCTGGCTGACCCTTGGGGACACCTGTAACTCACTGGACCAATTATAATCCTTCTTTAATTCTTGCTCAATATTTATCCTTAGTTCTCTCACTCTGCCCTTCGGTCTTTACCTTCAYCCAAATTCTTACATTTTGGAGCCTCCCTTAGTTTTAGAGTCTTTTCAGACTTGTCCATTCCTGCGGACGAGGATGGAGATTTAGACTTTTGTCTCCTACTCATCCCTTACTCTGGGAAAAGACATRTGACAGCACACAGGTGTCATATGATTTTTGAACGCTTTCATGCTCTGGGATTGCTTAATCTGCTTTCTCCCCCAGCATGCATTTTTCTCTTCTTTACATTGTTTTTGTAAAGTGAGTCTGACTGCTGCTGCAGGAGAAAAAGCCAGACTGGCGCTCGCTCTCCTGACACCCATCTGGGAAGCCAGGCTTCTGCAAACCCTGCCTGACCCAGCTGCCACCTGACTTCAGCCCGTGCTTCTTGACAACAGCAACAGGGAGTTGTCAGTTATCCTTTCCATCCAAGTATCTTCGTCTGCTGTCCATACACAAACGAAGCTATAAAGCACTTCTGTGGCAAGTTAGTGTATAGGAAGTGCCCAAGCCTATGCAGTGAATAACTGCAAAGAAGAGATGAAGAATTTATGTCACTGGTTAGAACTTTTTTTCCTCCTCTGGACTCCTTCCTCTGTGAGCATGTACAAGCCATGGTTTTTCTGTGACTCAGTTTCCACTTTAACAGTGAAGTAATAATCCCTGCTTACTAGGAATGCTGTGACGAAAATTCTTCAACCATTGTGTAGTGCTTTGGGGTCATCATTCAAAAAAGTCACAACAAGTGACAGCAAGAGTCCAGGTCTCTGTCCTTGACTGTTTTAGTTTACAGCATGAAGAACCTCCTGTAGAGGGTTCACCAGCCTCAGCTCCGGTGACACACTTGCACTACCCTCATCTCACAGGGAACAAGGCAGAAAAAATAGTTTTCTCTGTGAGTGTCTATGCAAGGCTTGTGTGCTCTAACACCTTCCATACGTAATATATGTTGTGCCATTACTAAAAGACAAGAATTTGAAGAAACATAAGAAAAGACTTTAAGAACTGGCTGCCTGACAGCAAAACTGGAATTCCTCAGTCTGTATTTGTTCAGGGGAACAAGTGTCCCGCTACAGAGAAATGGTGAGCACTTACCAGTTCCAATTTGTGGTAGGAATTTTATTTGAATGAGGATTTAATCTGTGATTCATACATCTGAGTTCCGAGGAACTGCTATTATGCCTTGTCCTGAGGTGGCTAATGAGCCTTTTCTCCACTGATGGGTGTCTGTAGCTCTTGTCAGCCAGAACTGGAGTAATATTTTGGTACCAACAGGGAAATAACTCCTAGTGCTTAGCAGTATTTCTGAAGCAAAATGAAAAGCAGAAAGCTGTTCTATTTTATTCCTCTTCTCCTTTTGGGAGAGGAGTCACAGCAGCTCACTGTGGCTTAGTCAGTAAATCCCCAGCTGGGATTTGAAACTCATGACATCAGAGAACAAAGCGTCTTTGCTGTGCTAATGTAGGCAGCAGTGATGTGTCATCGGCAACCACGCACATGTTAGTGTATCATGAGGGTTCAGCACTGTTTTATTGACAAGGAGCAATCTTATACTTTGGTACTATGTAAACAGTGTGTCTATTCACAGTCTCTCTCCTTGGGTAATGGTTCTCACATACAAAGTAGCAACATGCAAAAATCATTCTGCTGGTGAATGAATTACTTTGATCAGAGCATTTTGTTAGTATTCTTTATTTTTAGGTAGTGATAAAAGAAGCTTCCTTTGTATGAGAGTCACAGGCCAAGGAAGAAAAACATGACTTGTATTAAGCGTCAACAGGAACTCATCCATGCAGTGGGGTTCCTGGAAAGCAGAGTAGGGAGTAGCACCCAGAATACTCCTTTATGCTAAAGCTATTCTTTTAATGTCAGAAAAATAGAGCAGAAGCATCGAAAATGCTGCCTAAACTCATGGCACCAGTAAGCTTAGCTCTATTTTCCTTTCTTAAGGTGATGCCTTATCTGGGACTACCTAAAACAGAGAGACTTGACAAAGATCAAAAGGGTAAAAGTGGTGGTATTTATTTGAAGGCCTTCAGGTACATCCGGGGCAGTCAGAGCTCACTCAGGGGGGGCTTACATCCCAGGTGGAGCCCCTAAGACCAGCTCCCTAAGATGGACCCCCCAGGATRGATGACTGGTCACGAGTTCTCCATACTTTTATAAGTTTGGTCCATTAGCATATCGGGGCTAGTTCTTCCAATTAGAGCTTCAGGTAATGAAGTAATTTACCCCAAGTTTGCTCCCCTTCACCACCAGCTGTTTACAGATCTCGGGCCTGAGGCAGTAAGGTGTCCTTGAGGTCCAGGCCTGAAGATGGATTGTTTTGTCTAGAGGCAGTAGCTAACATTTTATATGGGCTTTAGAGTTACACACTAAGAATTGCGGGGTTACAAATATATGAAAAATATAAAAGCTAAAATCCTAAGGCATCAAAGGAGTACCCAGCTGCCACAAACTCAAAAATAACAGCCTTTAGTTAACAGTATCAAGAAATCCAGCTACTGCTGGACGCTAAATGCTAAAATGTGTGTAAGGGTTTTATGTGCGATTACCTGGTTCCAGCTGCTCCATGGGACCTGTGTGTTTTCACAGACCTGTCCTGTCCAGCTTCCTGCCACAAGGTGAGGTCTCATCCTCTCCAGCAGTGGGGGGAAACATCTGTGCACAGTTCCCATGAGGTGGCGGATGCTGTATGGGAAAGTCCCAGTCCACTGCAGAGTGCCTGCATCCACCAGAGCTGCTGAGTTCCACACATGTGGAAAACATACCGTGCTGTGCTTGCCTTCACCTTGGTGTGGCTAACCTGCCTGGAGGTCCCCTGCCAGGCACTCCTGGTACAGTCACCCTCAGTCACCTGTGGCCGGTTTCCACCTTCCTCCAGCAGCGTGGGGGTAGTGCCATGTCTTGGGCTCAGCCATGGAGCGGGGAAAGCCACATGTGCTGGTCCCCAGCTGACCAACTGCTGCTTACAGGTATTTCTGCTCTCCACGGAAATGTGCGTACAAGCTTTTTGAAGGTGAATATGTTGGTGCATTTTCATAGTCTAGCTTACATATGGTTTATATTTCCTGTGCTATTGCTTCACATGAGTTATCTCATTTCTGCTCCTCCCCTTCCCTCTCTCTCTATTGCCTTTGATAATTCAAAACAGACTGTAGTTAAAAAATTAATTATGCCCTTCTAAAAATTTTCTTACATTTTTATTACAACTCAGAGTATTCTTTTTATTATTCCAGCTCTCCAGGAATATAACTAACTGCTTGAGGGATTTTTAAAACTTGTGTCATAGTTGTTATTCCAAGGGTCTTTGCCTCTATGACAGCAATTTTGAGCGTAAAGATGTGAGTAACAGGCAAGATTTTAATAAAATAGGTATTGGATCATGGCAGGAAGGAATATCCTCTTCAAAGGTATAAATGAGACCTAGGAAGAGAAGATAAACACACAAAAAATATTAGAATATTACCTATAAACCCATTTGGGAACTAGCAGCACASGTGCTGCTCCCTCACAGCAAAGGTGAGGAAGTCAACCTGTTCATTCATTTCAGAAACATTATTATGGCATGTAATAACGTATGAGGGCAAACCTCATATTTAAATAAAATAAAATTCTAAGTTAATCATCTATGCATTTCAAATTATTGCCATTACATCCTCTTTCCTTGAATATTTTATACATCTCACTGAAATTTCTCATTCTCTTTCCCAATTCTAAAACATTATTTGACAATGCTATTGTACTAAAGTATTTAAATATGTACCTTCACTGTTTCTATTAAGAATCAATGCCAACCATAATGCTGTGGTTGCATTGTGGTTGTGACATTGCTATCTGAAACCCTACGACTGTATTGTTAAGAATTGTAGTGCTCTGAGCCATTACTGTAGATGTTGAAGAGAAACTTGTATTAAACCTCATTGCGGGCCATCAAGGACTTAACATTTTCAGGAAAACAGAAACAAGTAAACTTTATGAATGCAGACACTCAGTAGTGACAAATAATACCATACTTAGTAGAAAGGGCTTGGGTATTGTGCTATGGCAGTAAATACTGGACATGAGAAATCATCCTTGGGAAAGAAAAGCCTTTTCTAGCTGAATTTTTATGAAAAATCTGAAAAAAACCCTTTAATTAAAAGCTGTATGTAGTAGAAGTACAATCCTGTTGACACTTAATATAATAGTGACAGTCATTAGAGAAAGGACAAAAAGACCTTTTGTAAACAGTATTTTGTGCTTAAGTTTCTACTTGTCATTTTCAATCTCTGCTAACATGACAAAGCAATGGTTTACAACCAAAACACTTTATTTGATTTTAAATAACCTCAAATAGTATCACAATCTGTTCACAGAAGCTAAAAAGCATATAATTTACTTTGTGTTCTATGTATACTATACAGGTTTCACATTTAACAGTAGCTCACTCAGGATTTTCAAAATGACACAGTCATCAGAGAGGGGTTTTGTGGTGTCTTGCCTAATGATAGAATGATAATCTATTGAAGAGCTAGAAATGGCCCCAAAGAAACTATTACAGTGCAATAATATACTGGAAAATACATAATYAGAGCCCATAGAACTGGAAAGAAGCCTTCAACCAGAAGTGCTTTAACAGCAATTGTTCCCAGCAGAACTATGAAGCCTGTCTGGCTATACTCTATTGAAAAGGAGTCTGAGAGGCACAGATATTCACGAACTTGGCTGGCAGCTGAGCAGCAGATTTCTGTGCTCCTGAGAGAACTTGAGAAGCACAGACTGCAAAAAATCACCCAGAGGGAAACTAAAGGGTGAGTTACAAGAACTAACAGCCCACAGGTTGAAAGGAGTCTGTATAACCAAGCAAATGCCCTCACCCCCAAACCCACACACAATAGGGTGCCCTGCTGTGGCTCAGACTTGCTTGCTTCAGCAGTAGTAGGGACAATCAATACATTTTCATTTGGGAAAAAAATTTTAAAAAAGGATAGATCAAGAAAAAAATTTTTCATAACTAAGTACACAGTTTTCATCTGACTTGATCTCCTTCAATTGTTGTTGTTAAAGCACTGAGTTGTCCTAAATTTTGAGTAAGCCACATACTGAAGAGCACTGCTTCATTAGTAGTAAGTGTCACCAGGGATGATGTTGTGAGATAATCACCACTGAACATCCTGAGAAGCCAATATCATGCAGAGATCCTACTGTAGGTATGGTAATAAACTGTTCCCATTTGGCATTCCTGCGCAGCATAGGGTGCAAGTGAATAGGCCCTTCCACAATCTTTTTCTAGTTCTGCTTGATAAACTACATATGCCTAGAGAAAGTCACAGTGAATTAGTCAATGCTTCTGAGAGCTGTAGACTGGACTACAAGTGGTATCAAACTTGCAGAGCTAAATCTTCTTTGTGCAATTAATGTCAACAGCAACACATAACAGGCAGTAGTTTTTAAGAGGTTGCTTAGTGTTGCCCAGGATCAGCTTTGGCTGAATGAAGGGGATTTGGAAGAATTCTGAGAAATCAGAGAAGCTGCTCAAAATCAATATTTTTCTACAGGACTTCTGAATTCTGAAGGGTGTAGAATTTTGTTCAGCAAGTCTCAAAATGAACCAATGCAATTATGGCTTCTTAGGATGAAGTACTTCCTTTCACAGGGTTTCCACCAGATAGATATAAAGGAGCAAGGGGTTTGTGTGTATAAGGAAATAAATATTTTATCAGTGAACAATATCTAGTAACTTACATGGCCTCATTTCTCACTGTCTCAGAGGGCAATGACACAGAGGAATTCCTAGAAAAGCAAGCTGGAAAAAATATATCAGATTTGAATGTGGTTTACATACTCCACAGAACACAATGCAGTTCAGTATTTTGCTTGAAAACCTTAAAAAATTGTTGAGATAAGAGGCACATCAAGCACTGTTGATGAAGAGAGAATGAAAAGCTCTGAAAAGCCAAGTTCAGGTCAGTGCCAAGTGCCGAATCCCTCCACAACCACGAGAGGCAGGAGCGAGTTTTCCAAGTTAAAAAAAAACAAAACCAAACCCAACCCAAAAACAAAGAACAACAACCAAAAAAATCCCAAACCAAACATGCTTATATACATAAAAGAGCACAGGAATTTTCCATGGGGGTGGGGAACAACAATAGAGAAGTGATGACCTTGGGATGGCGCCTGGAGCCTGAACAGCTTGGCTATTGTGTGGAAACAGCTGACTTCTGCACAGGAAGCAATCATTGCTGATTAGGGACTCCAAACCCCTATCTCTATTTTTTTCTTTTATTTTCTTTTTTTTTTTTTGTACGTAAGGCAAAGCTCCCGAGGGCTCTTCAGACTCTCACCAGTGCCCCCCCAGCCTGCTACACCAGGGTGCGTGCGTCACAGGCGGCAGGGAGGCAGCAGCCAGGGACCCCGAGGGGCCCTGCTGTTCCTCCGCTCCGGCTGCCAGGGGACACGGGTTCAAGGGCACAGGGTCAGCCTAGAAGGCACTTTTGGGGACACAGTCACTGATATTTGGCAGTGGACCTGGGATGTGGCCTTCTGTTTCTTGTTGGCTCTGTGGGCTTGTTCCCAGGTATCCCAGTTTAAGAAGAAATTTTTATTATTTGTGCTTTAATGTATATTCCCCCTGCAGCGTTTTTTTGTAACAGGTTTTATCAATAAGTTAAATGTTAAATTAATGCTAGATGGAATGTTGTCAATTTAAGGATGAGCTCCTTAAAAGTGTAATCTGTTCAGCCTTTACTGACTCAGGAATAAGGATGTGCAGAACATAACAAAGCACAGAAACAGCCTCCCGGAGAGTAAGAGAAATTGTAGGCTTGATTGCACAGCATGAGTTTTGTTAAACCAATGTATGCTGAATGCACAGAGGCAAAAGACAACCACAAACAGTGCAGCCAGCTGGGAGGAGGTCAGTAGGCAAGTGTGTGCAATCCTTGTTGATTCAGCTAGGAAAGCCAGGTCTTTCCAAAGATATGGGGAACACTGAATGGGGAAGAAGGTGGAAGGACAGAAAGGGGGAGGACACTGAAAAGCCGATTAAAGTTCCTTCCCTCATCTTCTTCCAGTGCAGCAAACAGGGAGGAAAAGACAGAGGGGACAGTAAAGTAGCAGAGCTTAATTACTTCTCTGGAAAAGCTGCAGAGGAAAGCGAGGCTTGCTCTGTAAGCTGCCTTGGTCTCCACCTCTGCCCAAGAGCTCATCCTGGTGCCACTGTGCTACACAACACCCCCCCGGGAGTTTCAGCTCATGCTCATGAGGAATGCAAGTATCATGAAGAATTAAAGCAACTCCAGACTTAACCAACAGCAAAGCTAGGGTTTTCCCGATTTTAATGATGGATTTGTGTGTCTGTGGAGGCAGTTAGGGACTTAAGCTGCTTTAGGCTTATAATATTTAGACTGTAGTTATGTTGATGTACTTTATCTAGTGACACCCACATTTGGTATTATGCTGCTTATTCACTGCCTGCTCAATCCAGGGCAACCAAGAGGTGCTGTGACTACCCTGTCTCACTGCGGTGCTTTACAGGCCTCCTGTGACCTGATAGCCTCAGATGCTGTGGCAAATTACCAAAGATGCAGCACTGTGACAAAGCAGTTGAGATCCACGTCGATGAAGCGTGTTACTTAGTCAATGAATTTTACATGGAGTGATTCAGACTGCTATCAGCTACATGAAATTCCTCGACGTTTAGTCAAGGAATTAGGGCATGGGTTGGACTTGATGATCTTGAATGTCTCTTCCAACCAAGTGATTCTGTGATTCTGTGAAAGGAGAGGCCAAGGGAGGATAGTCCCTGTGTGATAGTACTTCTTTCAAGGTATTGTTTAACTAAATCTGTAGGCAGTTCCCTACAGAAATAAAGAGATACCAGTGGAACCAGAGGTCATGATATCATGTTTACTCTGTTACTACTCTGTTTGACACTCTAGACTTTTGATTAATAAACTGGTCTTGTTTATGATGATTGTATGATTTAATTTCCACCATGCTTTGAACATCACATTAAGTGAAAGCAAGTAGAAACCGCTGTTGAATCTGGCAAGTTTGTGGGAGGATGGCTAAAGCTAGAACTGCATAAAGAACAGTGCTAAAACTGATATATTATATTCCTCCATCACCTCCTTTTAAATCATTGCCAGGAAATCTCATCTTGCTCTGCTGACCTTCCGTCTGTTTCAGGTACACTCCCAAGTGCCAGTGCAAGTCTTTTAGGTACTCACTTCTTCTAGAAGAATGAATTTGGCATTTAGACAGATGTCTTTTCAGAGATGCATTGAGAATATTTAAAAATACAGTGAGTCTCTGTACAGAGTCAGGAATCAAAAGAATTAATATATTAAGTATCTCTGAGATATTCAGCCTTCCAACACAGAGCACTTTCTTTCAAAACAGAGTATCTGAAAAGCCCCAGAAAATGGGTAGGCATGTTTGGAAGTGACACAGCTGCCTTCTAAACAGTGCATATCTTAAAGATATGTTTTACTCTGAAAAGACACAGTCATACTAAGACAGTCTTTACCATATGGTATTCTTTACCAGTCCGCTCCCTTGATTTCTGCAGTGTCGGAACAACATACTTCAGCAGCACTTCATTTCTACCAGGTAGTGGCCATCGTGCTTGTTTGTTCATCAGACACTCAGCTAGTTGAGATGCCTGAAGCTTTAAAGCTGCTCTTAGGATAGTTTTTGTATGGTGTTCTTGAATGGGCATTATATGCTTACACAGCGTTACACACAGCAAAGGCCTAACATGACTAAAGTCTTTGGGCATCATTGTAATCCTTAGTATTATTATCAAAATTCTTACTGGCCATTTTTTTTCCCAACATTTAAGCAAAAATTTCCTTTGGTCACTTAGCTGAATTGCTTTCCTCTTACTACAGTAAATTARTATTTCGATAAGTCAACAGTCTTCTGGTTTCTCTAATGTGTATCCTGATGCCATTTGTTTAGCATACCCTGAACTGTCCTGTCAAAAAAATTACAAGTCTTCATMAAACATTTAATTCCTCCTTTTCTCATTTTTTTTTTCTTGTTATTTTCTTTTGTGTGATTTTCCTTTCACTCTAACTTTGCCTTAAGTTCTGATCCAGTGACTCTTCTCCAGCAGTATTGTGGAGCAGGCAGACCGCCCTCCTGCCTTCCTGCCCTGCGTGCTGTGTCCCTGCCCCAGCTTGGCCTCACCCCACTACTCTGAGCCCACCCAGGTCGCTTCATGATGTCTAGATCGAGACAGACAATCAATCAATGGTAAAAAGGGACATTCTTCTTCTTACTTTCAGATGGGATGGCATGTAGTCATCAGAGGCAGATAGAAGTAAGAAGGCTTTTCTAGAGTGCCTGAATAACCTGCAGAGAGGGCATCTGCCAATAGCAGGTATTTCTAAACACGAAAATTTAAAAATAGATTTTGTAACCAAAGTGGACTGTGAGGGGATGATATTATTTTTTGTAATAATTTCGTCCTCCCACAGAACACACCATCCATCCCCACATACCCTTAATGACTTTTTGGTCTGATGTTTTCCTCCCTTTATAAGCCTTTCAAAGTGACTAAGCAGTGGAGCTACACCCAGTTACCAAAACTTGCAGCTTTTGATCCATGGACTGGGCTCAGGCCTAAGGCTCAGTAATTGATTTGTGAGAGAAAAGCTACTTCTATTTCCTTCTTGCCAGTCTCATCTCCCTGCCGTTTGAAACTTCCTGAAATAATTCTGGTAGGGAGATGCCAATTACATAGAGCACGTTTATTTCTTTCCATTGAACCCTATAGCAGAAAAGGAAACTTATTCCACAGGATTTGTTGAGAACATTTACTCCTCAGAAACAGCTACATTTTGTCCTTATGCTCTCATATTCAGTTATGCACTTGTCCACATGGAAGGGTACTCATCTGTACTTGCAGCCAGCCTAGGCATAATTACAAGACTCCATGAACAATCAGAAATCCTGCAAAGTCACAGCCTTAAGACTGGTCTGTAGCCATACGACAAGAAAAGTACTGATGGGTTGAGTTGCTTTCACGGTGTCTTAGTTGATGGCTGAAGTGACTCTCTTAGTGGCAGTGTCCTTCTCAACTGTGTTTCTTGCACCATCCAATCTGCCAATCGCAAAGGAACAACACTCGGTGTTCTGGCCCTTGCAGTTTACTGCCAGTTACAGTATTGCTCTCCAGGGCTGTTTAGTGTCATAAGCAGAGGTGGCCTTTCCTTCCCGAGAGAAGCTCTGAACAACAGAGCACATCGCCTCACCACAGCCAGATACGAAATGCTTTTAAACCCTTCTATAAAGAGCATGCTATTCTTATGAAGAGGGTAGGAGAAAGAGGAGGTAATTTGACATGTCATCCACTTCCATCAGAGGGTCCTGAGGAAACGGTTATTCCTAACGTCTACTGTTTTCCGCAGCCCAGAATAATGCCCACCCTTCAGTACAATTTGTGCCTGCTTTAAGGTGCTGCCATSCATCCCTCTGGAACAAACACAGGAAATGCATCAGGAGGCCTCGGCTGCAGATGGAAAGCACATCACCGAGCAGCACTTACGCTACGAGATCCCCCAGATGAAAGTCTATTTCAATGAGCATTGTGTTTCAAGGTCCACTTCCTCCGACTCTGGAAAGCTTAAGAAGGAACATCCCACTTGTGTCTGCCAACACAAAGGGCTGCTGTGGCTTGGGAGATGTTATCGGCCTTCCCGTGCCACAGCAGCAGGCTTACAGTGGCGTCTCCCAAGAATTACTCATTGTTCCCGGGGAGGTTTGACTCCTCTGGGTGGGATCTCATGGCATCCAGTTCARATGGAAGTAGGTGTTGCTGGGAGGCCAGCCAGACTCATGACAAAGATCTCTGGCTATGGGGGAGTTACACTGGGGGACCAAGCTAACAAAGTCCATAGTGATCACAGAAGTGAATACTGATTCATAAAATGCGTCCTTTTTGTTGGTTGCAGTTAACAAGTACCGTTTGGAGCAATCAGATGTGAGTCTCGGCTCCTAGGCTGGGCCTCAGAAACTGAGATGGCCTTGTCCTTTTTGTTTTCATGCTCTCAGGYGCTATTAATTTCTAAAAACTCTTTCCCATAGTTGTCAACTTGGGGGTCAGTTATGTCACGGCCACCTTAAATGAGGAAAAAAGGAGTGATCCATGCTGTTAAAGGTCATCACTTGAAATCCAGGGCTTCTGGGAGACACACATGACCCTTGAAAAGCTCTAGTCAGGTTCAGATTGCAGAAGCCTCTTGTAAGGTGGATGCATGCTCACATTATCCTAATGTCTTGTCTCTAAAATTAGAGCAGGAGTATAAAAAGCGGCTTCCCTGGGAGACTTCCTGGAACTGGTGCTTCTGGCGCCAAATGAAGATACTGGGAACAACTGCTTTTCTCACAATGATTTGGCTTTGTCTTCCAGACTGCACCTCGAAGCACAAAAGAGGAAAAGAAAAAATGACCTGAACATTTCCGGATTTTGGCAAATCTTTGATTTGCAGTCTAACAGGCTTATATTTGAACTGAGGAATTTATTCTTTTTATTTCCTGCTCTCTCTTCTGTCAGTAAATACATCTCTGGCTTCTCTTCCTTATCTCTTTTATTTTTTTAGGAGTTCAGTAGAAGATAAACTGCAAAGGAAAAATGTCTGTCGGCAATGATTTCTTACATATAAATGAAAAAGATTGAAAACATATGTTTTGGAGAGGTATGGGAGAAAGGCAGCAGAGAGAAAGAGATACAGCCTTTCCTAAAAGCAAACTTTTAGTCTGCCTTGCAAGCAATGGAAATTCCAATTTTAGAAATTGTCCTACAGGCTAATAATGTACAACATTGTTGGCTATGGCACATGGAAAAAAACAAAAAAAAGCTTTTGTAATTCTGTCTCTCTTGCCAGAGGAATGACATGAAGCCAGTCAAGCACATCAGGGGGAAATGCTAATTTTCCACAGATACAGCCTAAGAACATTCAGCTAACATTGGTCATGCATAACTGTGTCTATACCCATTCCATAGAGGTCTATCATGTTGTTTGGTAAAACGTGGACTTTTGAGTTTTCCATCAATGGCAAACCTGCAAGCTCCAGTTAGTTAGCATCCCAACAAYCAGCATGTAGGGAGCCTGGTGGACTAAGGGCAGAAGTTCATTGCATAGTTTTCCTAAAATAACACTGTTATTTTGTGTAGCATATGCTACAACTCCATGGCAACCCAGCCAGGGAAAACGGTGACTGAATGATGACAAATGATGTTGAGTTATCTTCTGATAACCTCACTCACCCCATTTCTGGACCAAGTATCATGCTAGTCAGCTGCTGATGGCATATTGCCACCAGTTTCCTCCAGACTCAAGCAGAGAGAGATTTTGAAAGAACTGCTGACAAATAACCTTTTAGTTTAGTGGTTACCACAGGAGTGGATTTGGCCTATGGCTGTGTTTAAACCACTTTCTTAAGGATGCTGTGCTGTTTCTGTGGAGGCAGGAGAGAGTGCTCTGATCCATAAGCACAGTGCAGGTATAACCTYTGTGGCTCCTGGAGTATGCCATGCAACTCATTGAGAGAGAACAATCCTATTAGCAGCTGACATGATGGCAGTAGGATGTCCTGGATGAATAAAAAATAAATTAGTACAAATGCATGGAACTGAGAAATTCGAGGTATCCCTGCATGAAAYCCCCAGTTCATTTACAGCCTGAGCTGCAAATATTTGGCACAGTTTAACAAAAGAGGAAAGAATAAATCCATAACTGTTTTTCCATGTTACAGATCAATTTGTGGTGGGTAATTCCTAATGCATGTCAGAGCAGCCACTAGTATGTCAATCAGTACTGTTTCCTCGGGCCATGATGGGTCAGTTCAGTAGTTAAGGTTCGACAGGGCTCGAGGCAGCTCTGTGTGTACCCACTAGTAGCTGGATGCACTGTGAGATAGACATAAAACTCCAATATACAAGACAACAACATACTCTCCTCTGCTGTGCAACTATGCAGCTGTTTCTGAGCATATCCAAAAATGRAGACTCCCTTTTTACAAGGAGCCAAACAGAAAAGACGAGGTATTTCGTACAAGTTACTTCTGGGGAGATTCCAACTGGGCACAAGAGGAAAATTTTTCACAATGAGAGTGAACAATCAGCCATTGGAATAATCTCYGTAGGCAAGTTGTATATTCGCTAACATTGGTCACTTTCAGGATTTGGTTGGACAGGGTGCTGGACCATCTTGTCTAGATTGTGCTTTTGCCAAGAAAAGTTGGATCAGGTGATCCTTGAGGTCCTTTCCAACCCAGTATTCTATGATCTCTYTCAGTGATGGGAATTGCTGCTCAGTCCTACAGGTGGTGGGTAGCAGACTGGAGCATCTGAGGCTTATGGGATTGTATTTAAGTCCCCAAAATAGAGGTTGGATAGAAATTATATATCTAAACGTTGCATGCCTGGCAGTGCCTAACTCTCACCAATTTGTGAACTGCAGAGTGATGCACTTTGGATATTCCCAATCAGTGTCTATCTATGTGTTTAGGCATTGACACCTTAAGGTGACAATATCGGCTTTATCCCTGGTGCCAAAGATGAGACTAAAGCAAACAGGAGTTAAAAATAAAACCAACATGCTTRGAAGGAGTGTCAGGAAGGGGTCTCCCCAGTTAACCAGCATAGCAAGCACTTCGTCTTCTGGAAAAACATCATGTTTATTGTGTAGCATCCAGGCCTCCTGGAACCACTGCCAGGAGGTATTAGCTGCTCGCTTTGGACTTACTGATATTGAGGGAGTGACAGCTCTGCTGCACAAAAGCAAAGAGCTCCTTTGGAAGCAGTACAACTCTTCCATGAGATGGTGATAAATATGGATAGCTTCTGGACTAGGCTAGAGGGCTGCCAGAGAAAGTGACTTGCTAAGAAAATTTATGTACTTTTGTCACTTTCCTAATCTGCAAGTTGAAAGTGACTTCGAGGCAATTCCAGACTGGGCAGGTCTGACAATAGAAACAGATAGACATGGCACAAGTCATTAGCAGAATTGGGAAACAAATACTAAAACCAATGAGCATGATAGATACCATTTTCTTGGCTGTGTACTCCTTTTCTTCCCCGCCCAAAACCATGTCACTGATGACATGAATATTTCTTAGAATGTTCTCATTCAGTATTTCTGGTGTTAAATAGAAAAAAGAAGTGGGAAATTTTTAATCTGAGTACCTACCTCTTTCCTGGCTGTTCCATTTTTTTGGAGATGCATGTTTCAAAGAACACAGTAGCTGTGATACTGCAGGCATTGTCCTTGCCTAGATGCCCCTTCAGTGACCAGTTGGCATCTACCACCGAGGTGGTTTAAACTGCTTGAGCATTAGAACCATTTGCAATCTTAAAGTGATGCATCAGGTCCAAGGAACAAACTAAGGTGGTGTTTTCCCTTAGTTAATGTCATCCATTTCTGCCTGCAAGCTACTTCTTCACATCATTTCCAGACAGTTTTTGTAGTCAGGAAAAAAATGTTGAAGAACAGTTTGTCATCGATGTTTCCTTAGGAAAAATACAGGATAAGGAGTGCATGATCCAGGCTTTTCTGCTCTGATAGAAAGCTATCAGCACAAGAAAGAAAAGGAAACTGTTGACTTCTTTTTGCTGCTTCTCAGCTGATACACCTCAATTAGCTCTGATTCATGACCCTGGGCAGTGACTCTCTTGGCCACACGCAATGGACATGTCAGGATCTGTCAGTACAGATGAGCAGGAGCTCTGGCCCATACTCGTTCTTCTCATTTGATCAATAAATCTCCCACCAGCTCTATTTGCTCAGCTTTGCTCCCAGAAGACTTGCTGCAAYCATGACACCATAACTTACCTGAAAACAAACTTTACAACTTGTTCCAAGAGTTCGAGTGTCTGTTGCTTTCCACGTGGACAGTCAAGGCTTTCCGTGGTATTTTTAGAATATTGTGGTGTTGGAAAGTCCAGTAGTCCCAACCACCACAGTCAGCCTAAGGTTAATGTGTAAAAAAACCCCTATTGGTGCCAGATTTTACARCAGCAAAGTACTATATATAGCTTTGCAGGAGATAAGAGTAATTCAGCCTGATACTTGAAGGCACAAGGTCATCAGCAGTGAGAGCTGGAAAGAAATGCTTCACGCCATGTGTAGCAATGTCTGATTGGGTAAGGACAGCATGCTTTGTCTGTAATTCCATTTCATCACCACGTGCTACTTGTTACTACACAGGCTGAATACCAGATAGGTTTGACTAATAACTTCACCCACTGGGCCAAATCTATGTTCTGAAATGATGGCTATTTTAGGAATGCAAATCAGACCAGTGACTTACTCAATCAAATTTACTCTACTTGTTACCTCAGAAAACGTTCTCAACTTTTTTATTTCTACAAYAAATTTACCATAAAGTTCCTATCTTCTTCTTTGGTCAGTATTGAAACTTAAAATCTCATMATCTTCTCTTTATGTAACACAAACTTGCTATTTCTAGCACAATCTAACACCAGAACTCCCTCTTGGAGCAGATCTCCCTCTTCTCTGTCAATTCCTCTTCTAAAGACTGTATCTTCATTCAAGGTTCCAGGCAACATAAAAGAACAGCTTAGCTGAGCATTAAATTCAAAAGTCCTAGGCTTGGTTCTGAGCAATCCCATCACCTAATTTCTACCTAATTTTCATCATTTGTATATAAAACTGGCAACAGTTCTTAGTGATGGTCGAAGAACAGTAAGAACCACATAGTACAGCATGATGAGGCTGGCTTCTGTGTGGCTGTGGTTATACTGCAGACTGAACAAAGTGGCTCCTAAACACAAAGGTAGCAGAATGTGCTTCACCCACACAGCTCCATCCCAGTTTTCTAGAGCAGACTGGCTACACGCGTATGCTGTAGCAGTTGGCCCTGGGTTTCTTTAGGTCTCGTGGGTTATGTCTCAGGCATTAAGACATAATGGTTATCTTTTCTGCAGGTTAATTTTTTTGAGTTCAAAGTGTTTGAAATAATGACAGGGTTGTTTTGCAGCCCACCCAGTGGTGTTTTTGTGTTCTGACACTGAGGACATGCATGCTACGGCTTGAGGCTAGAGGCCGTGAACTACTGCAGAGGACAAAGCCTATTGCAGAACCATTTAAGCCGGGGGAGACAACYTGAGAACATTCATTAAAATTTTTGACATTGGCCTATTGAGTGACCTGTCACTCAAACTGCTCTGAGAAATCTAGTTTCAGTAACCTGAACTGGACTGAGGTAACACTTAAGCAATGTAGACACTTGTACATGTAGTGCTCAGCTGGATCTCCTCCATTTAGCATAAATCTCTCACAGACACCAGTGAGCCATGGATCTAAAGCTAAAGCAAAGGCTTACAGCAGGAAGCTCTCCAGGTTTATAGTCAGAGTGAGATGGCAGGAAAAACCCTCTAAACTCCACTCACCTTTGAAGTATACCTCTGTGTGTGCACAAGAAGGTAGATTTTCTTGGAAAGATGGTCTGGAGAAGACCCTGGCATGTCTCCTTCCCCRTTTCTCTTGATATCTGCCTTGCACTGGAAAGGGGGAATCCAGAAGCCAGATTTGTGTGTGATACAGATGCAGCAGCAGGGCGATATTCTGCTGCGTTACACACCAGCTGGTGCCAAGCTGCTCCTACAACAGAGTGGCATCAAAGAACTATCTTGAGAATGGTGTTCAATACTTCTGCAGTTGCCTTCCTCTTCTCCCTCCCTGCTTACCTCACCTTCGCCTCAGACACTTCCACAAAGAGGTGACAGCTCTGAAGCACTTCTTTGATATACACAAGTCCTTCAGCCTGCCTGTGATCCATCCTGGCTTATGTTGAGCTGCAGAAAGATTTGCCTTTCTCTCTTTGGCATTTGTTATTACTTATGCCAAGGGCTGTTGATACAAGTCCGGGGACCAGGCACATAAGAGGTAGGAGCAGAGGATCACAGACTGAGGTTCTTTTGTCCTTGATCCTTCCTCAGACGCCCAACGCACTGATATGCTGGTTCTGATTTATGTGTTTATCAACAGCAAACTCTCACACCACCCCCTTGGGCCTCCTCCACTTCCCCAGTCTTCTCTGCAGAGACTCTGAGTGTATTAATTCCAGCTGGGCACATGAGTTCAGAGATCCCCTGTGGAAGCGACATAGTGAAACAGAAGGAAGAGAGAGACACTTCCAGTGCTATTTTTTTTTGCTGCAGGAAGCTCAGAGACAGCCGCTCAGACAGCAGAAACGACAGGTCACAGAGTGGGCACTTCCTACGAGACGGGAAGCCGCAGCGCCCTGTACAGGGGGCTGTGGCGGGATGCAGGCTCTATTCCCCCCTTTGGACTTTTATTGCCGCAGCCGGCGCCGCCGCGGCTCAAAGGCACGACTGCGGGGGGCCAGGCACCCTGCTGCCACAGGAGCCTTTCAAACAGCTCTGTGTTCGGTGCCGCGTGTTGCTGTCGTCCGGCACAAGTCTGGGGCTGAGTTATGGAGAGCCACACAATGCCAGCCAAAGGACCGGGAGCACTGGGAGAACAATCACTGGGTACCAGAGGCACGTGGCTGAGTCTGTGTGGATCATGAATGGTGTTCCTACAGCACATTTATGAGGAGAAAAAAAGCAGCTGTCAGACAAACTGCCTAAAACTCATCTTCTTTAATGTGTTCAGCTCTGCCTTCCAGCATTAGTTTGTAGGATATATCCTATATTTATTAATCAGTGTAGCTGTTTACATTTCGTAAATACAATGGAAGTTCTGGGTACTTACTGTAATGGTAGGCCATGAACAAACACAACAAACTTAAGGGTCCTCCAAATATTGATGAACTACAATCTAAAGAATCAGAGAATCACAGAATATTCTGAGTTGGAAGGGACCTGCAAGGATCATCAAGTCCCACTCTTAAGTGAATGGCCTGTATGGGGATTGAATGTGTRTGTGTGAGAGGGAAAGAAAATTAGTACACAAAAGAGGAAAATCTAACTCCTGGTGGAAAATGTATACAAATATAAATGTGTACATATACTTATGCATGCATGTATTCTGTTTCTACTGATTTAGTTGAAGAGAAGGCACAAATTTGTGACTCTAATCTAGGAGACCCAGCACYCAAAAAGATCAATGCACCCTGACTTTCCTACTCTGTGGTGGCCAGTAGAGTCCTTTGCCATGTGCACATTGAACCAGAATAGCTCTAACTTTTAGGACTGATAGAGGGGGCATGAYATTATCCATACCAGCCCTTCAGAGCTTGTTTTGATGCTGGTGCAACCATCAGCGAGGAATAACTGCCAGAGATTTTATCCTCACAGAYGTGCCAAGATGACAGTTTGGCTTCATATATCACAACTCATTTTGATTCAAGTCACACCATCATTTGCACTATAGTGATTAAAGCTGTCAATACACAGACATTCATAGATACAATTAATACTCGGTAACCTGGACTTAACTTTCTATACCACAATTATTACGCTGTCTTGAGCTCAGGAACCAGGTGTGATTTAGTGTTTCTAATTTAGGTTTTTAAATAATCTTCCCAAGACAAAATATGCTAACATTTCAGATAACTAAAAGTGTCAAGCTAAAACACGCAAATTAATACACAAAGAGACCAGACTATGGAAAGACCCCAACTTTTCTTATCATTGTGAAAAACCAGTGAGTGTGGTGATGCAACAAAAAGAGAGGGGTGAATGACCTCTGAAAGCCTCTAGRTTTTCAAATTGTTCCAAAAGTTGAGCGGTTGCACAGCAGATAGAAGCCTGCTTTGATCTTGTGGTTTGTGCTGGGAAGTGTATCATGTCAGCAAGAAGAAATGTGGCCTAGTGAAGTGCTGAGATTCTTGCACACCAGTGAGAACCAGCTACAAATGGAACCGGCAGGATTTCCAGGGCTGAGGGAAGAAGATGAAAACAGCATGGAGAGTTATGTAGGGAAATTACAGGAAATTTGTTAATTACAGGAGTTATGGAGGGTGATTTTATATGAGGGCTCAGACATTTACCTACTCAACTGTGTTTCCAAATGGATGCATACTTATGAAAAAACTCCTCATCTTTATTTCAGTTAAGCTGAGGTGACTGGAACAACTCATATTATTTTTCATGTGAGCTCATTCTGTTCTTGTTAAGCCCAAGGGGTTACTTCATTACACAGCAGAACAACATAAAAATTGTTTAGAATAGCAGCCTAAATTTGTTTCAAGTTTGAGTAGGTTCACTTAAAGAAATAAAAAATAAAAAAGCATTTCAGAAAACAAGCATTTTAGGAATTGCTTAGAAAAGGTTCCTGSTAAAAAGATTACATCTTTTAAGTTGCTAAAAGATTTCAAATTGTGAAAGATTCAAGTAATTTCGGAATTATCAGAATTTTTCAAGAGCTGTTTTATTTAAAAAAAAAAAAAAAGGCCACCAAACCACTAACTTATTGTATTTGGAAAGGACTAAAAAAGTACACCACTCTGATTTCATCTTTCCCATAAGCACTCTGTTTCCATATCAGTTTTGCCTTTTATAGAATTGAAARGGAGCAGGGGAAATCCAAGTGAATTATTTCACCTACAGAGCAGGAAACACACTGGAAAAATTCCTGTGACATACGCAAGCTGTCGTCCACTGTCCAGTCCCTTGTTCCCACTGCTGCACAGAGCAAGGGGCTCACCTACAGAAAAGCTCTAAAGGTCGTGATCCTACCTTAAAATGACTGTGCTGGGTAGATCATGCTACCCTGCCCATTCCCCTTTGTAGCTACTTATACCTGGGTCAAATACATTTCGAGTTGTCCCTTGAATTCACAACTGGTTTGTATTGCCAGACTGTCACAGAGCAGCAGCAGTAGATAGATCAATTTGATTCCAGTCTGTTGGACTCAAAGGAGAGTTGGACAGAGTCCATTTGCATGATGCTTGCATTTTAAGTAGGATATCTGCTTCCATAAACAATGTTCTGTGCTTGCTATATAGGCTGGATTTCAGCTCAGGTGTCCTGACTGAAGTGTAGTCTGAATTCAGCCTCACCTGGGGTAGGAGGGCTCTAGCACAGAGACTGGGTTTTGGCTTGAATAGGCAGTTTCTGTGAGAGATGAGAACTCCGCTCTTCGCTGAAGCAGTCACGGRTTTGATCCAAAGGTCATTGAGGCTGATGGAAAAGCTCCAGATGAATTTAATAGCCCTGGAATAGGCTGTAACTTATACTTTGCTCTCCTTTTTTTTTTTTTGTAAAATTTTTAGATAGCCACTTTTCTGTATATAGTCAGACCTTTCCTATTTCTTATTTCTTGTTTGTGTTCACATTTTAAGAGCCCTTCAATGACCGGACAAGAGTGAGACAGAGGAGAAGTGACCAGAGTTATTAGTCAGCTAGGGGATATTTCTCAAGTCTTAGGGTGAAAAAAAATTTCCAGTTTGTATTTGTTGTTCCATACTTCTGATCTATTGTCATCAAGCTGAAATATTTGCTTATATTGCTAAATAGAAAGATATTTAGAAAGCTTTGCAGTGTGTTAGTCACTGTTTCRTGAACTATCTGAACATGAGAAAAGCTAGCTTGGGTTTGCTTGCATTAAAAATGCAGAACTTTTTCTTCCAAGTGACTTTTACTTTTTAATAAATGGGTGTTTGTGTGTTTTCTTCAAACTGTTCCACTGGTTACTTCTTCATTTAGAATGTCTTTCCTTTGACAAACTTAGAAATTTTCCACAGCCTTTTAATCTGCAGAAGTGCTGTTTCTAGGCCTGACAACTGCTTCCCTTGTTGATAAAATCAATTAAAGAAAATACAAAAAGCATCAACCTTTTTACCARAATATGATGAAGAATAGATAAAATAGTATATTATTGAAAGATTCCTAATAGCATGATGTACACCARTATATTTTATTAGAAATTTAGGACGTATTAAACAAAATGTCAAAATCAGTAATTCAGAGAAAGCACACACATATGAAACTCGTAAAAGCTGTCTTATTGTGAAAATCAGCTATGTCATACAGCTTAAGGAAGTGGATGTCCAGAAATTAGCTTTTTGCTTTGCTGTAACTCTTAGCTCTCTGTGAATGAACACCATGGCCCTGGTTTACCATGATGTCTGTGAATCCATTTAGTGCTGTCCAAAGACGAGGAAAGGTGTCATGTGATGAAATGGGCAGATGTAAAATACAATAGCCTGGTACATCCTTTTTCTTACTCAGTGTAAGGTGCTGTGCTACTACCTGGCCAWATAGGTAGTAGCTGTGCTAGTACCTGACCTCACTGGTCAAGGTCCACATGCAGGCCCACCATGCTGACTTTGTTGCAATGTTTCAGAGTTTGGCTTGTTCCAGTGGAGACTTTGACTTGCTCTGCCCATACTTAAATGCTATACTCCTCTGATGCACCATTCTGCATGTGGTTTTGTGTGGAGGATTGAATGTGGAGGAYTATGATGAGTTTTTGAAGGACCTGGGAATTTTGCTATTTTTTAGAATTATTATTTGTTGGACTTTCCAGTGTTTTGCCAGGAGGCCATTCTGTTGCTTTCAGTTTCTCGGTTTTGGAGGATTATATTTTGTTGAGCAAGTGCAGAACCAGAGRTGTGAGACTGAAAGCATGGGCAAAGACTCTGTCTTCATCCCTTCTCAATGAGATTATTTGAAGTGTTGGTTGTAGGGCATAGGAGAGCTGTGGGTAGAMTATTGGATGGTGTGGGAAAAATGAGATTGACAGGAATGAAAGGCTTCAAGATTCAGATGGAGGTTTTTGTCCCCTGCTAGCAATTCCTGGTTCCAACTAAACAGCGTGACTCAGCTTAGGCAAGATGGACTGTGCTCTTAGTTACTTTGATCTCTGCTATCTCCTGAGGTCTTACCCAACCTTGAGATGAGGAGAAAAAGGGCCTGYTGTTATCATGGGGAGTTACCCCCTACTAATGATGGAAAAAATAGAATTCGACAAAATAAGGGGTTTTGTTTTAGTTCCTGAAGCAATTCCTTCTTGGTGGTGGTTGAAGATACGTGTTGCCAAGAAATTGTTTTTCTCTATGCATATAAGAGAWCTTTCAGACACTAGGTAATCTGATACTTAGTTAACAAAAAGCCRGATTAGCTTCCATTAAAGCAGATTGTCCTAGGATAACATTTAAAATTAAAGAAAAGTTACCACTATTTGCACAACTCTCAATTTCTGAAGGAAATCAGAGTGTTTTTCTAACATACACAACTGATTCTGTGGCAAAAGAGCAATCCTTACAGAGGGGTTTTCATTTTAAGCTGATTTCCTCAAACAGGTTTAAAAGACATCAGCATTGTGACTGCCTTTTGTCCTTATCTTCTAACATATATGTACTTTTTAGTTAGTTTGAATAAAAACGGTTTCAAAGGGAAGCAATTTCTAATTATATTTAACATTTGTGTCAGTTTAATGGACAGTAACTCTCTTATAACATTCTTGTTTAAGAGCCACTAAATGAATACACACAGGTACTCTTTCATAGGCCGAACTGCAGTCATCCATCAACACTTTTTCAATGAGGAGGGAATAAATCTCTTTTTGAGTGTAGCTCTTTAATTTTTAAACTTTTTCTTCCCAATCAAATGAACACATATTTCAAAATCCATGTCTGTTTTCTTGTTATTCCCACTGGCGGGCTTAGCATTGAATAATTCAGCAGACTGAGTAGCCTATGCCAAGTATAACCTCAAATCCCCAGACTTACGAAACTCAATTTCAAGTTTCTCACTTTAAGCACTACATTTAATAAATTATGTATTTTCCCTTCAAATATGCATTTTCCAGTGGATTGCAAGTATCTGAGACACCGTCCCTTGATACTATTCATTTTCRTATTAAAGGAAGAAAAAAAGCTGAGTATGGTGTAAATATTCCCCTAACCAAAAGCCTTACTGTTGGTTTTGTTGTTTTGTTTTGGGGTTTTTTTCATTGAAATCTAACCCTGGGAAAATGTGACCATCCAGAAAAATTATTCTGAGTTCCTGTAATCTGTACTAGATACTATTGCATGAAGAAAATGAGAGGTAAACATCTAATTAAGTGTATAATCATCTCCTTGTGTAATTTGTCAAAGATATAATTTATTCTAAAATTACCGAGAAAAGTACAGAAGAAGGAATAATCAACACAGCCTGGTAATTAGGTATGTGTCCTCTGGCACGTGGCCTGTCATATTTTAGACCAAAAGTGGATCTGAGCTGCACATTTTTGATGCAGATCTTGACTGGCTATGATCTATCCAAAACTCAGGGTGTTTGGCTTACAGTGTTGGCAGAACCCAGCGGAAAGGGTACAGCTGTATCCTGCATCCCAATCAGATTCCTACATCTGTAAACACTCATGGGATTTCAGATTGAATTTCAGCCTTATCACGCTCTCACGGATACCACAGAAAGCAATTAAGATGTTGGGAAATCTAAGTGATTGTAAAGCTTCAGGGCTTGTTAAAACTGCTTATTATCCTCCACAGGAGAAGGAAACATGCGGAAAAATAAAACCATAAAAAACTACTATGACCTCTTCTGACTTCTCATCTTTTGCTTCTGAAAGAGCAATATAAGAAAGATATTAAGCTATTGAAGAGCATCCAAAGCAGCGCAACAAAGATTGTAAAGGGCCTTGAGGGGAAGCTGTATGAGGAGTGGCTGAGGTCACTTGGTCTGTTCAGCCTGGAGGAGACTGAGGGGAGACCTCATTGCAGGCTACAATTCCCTCACAAGGGGATGAGGAGGGGCAGGCACTGATCCCTTCTCTGTGGTGACCAGTGAGAGGACCCAAGGGAATGGTCTGAAGGTGTGTTCGGGGAGGTTTAGGYTGGATATTAGGACARGTTTCTTCACCCAGAGGGTGGTTGGGCACTGGAACAGGCTTCCCAGAGAAGTGGTCACAGCACCAGCCTGACAGAGTTCAAGAAGTGTTTGGACAATACTCTSAGGCACATGGTGTGACTCTTGGGGCTGGTCCTGTGCAGGGCCAGGTGCTGGACTCAATGATCCTCGAGGGTCCCTTCCAACTCAGCGTATCCTATGATTCTGTTATTCTGTGATACAGGTGCCTGTGTTAGTAACAGGCAGATGCTAAGGTGGAACAATTCATTGGCATTCGCCTCACAAGTGGAAGTAGACCTGTGATCTAATCTACAGAAGCTTTTATCAAACAGCTAGCCTTAGTCTCCTCCACTGAGTTTTCTGATTTAGTCCCTTGCCAAATTACCCGTGAAGGTATAACATGATATCCTAGACTTTACCCAGTGTCTGCAAAGGAATTTTTTTCCATTTTGAAAACCTCTAGTGGTGGGAGTCAAGGGCAACAACATTTTGGACATCATTAAGCAAATAACACATTATTCTTCCTTAGAATAATCTTCAGGTAAACAAGGATCTGATCATTATGCTGGGTGCTTGGTGGTCATATCTACAGAATGAGTAGAAATGATAACAGCTGGCTTTATGTTCCTGTAGTCATTCTACAAGAGACAGGTTCTCTCACTTATTCTGAGTGCTACTTGCCTGTACAACACAGCAAGGTCACTGACAAGGCAAAACACTACGCTGCATCTACCCTAAATCTCTGTGATGAGAAATGACCACCAACAACATTATTAGGACCAGTTGTATGGGACATACCTTTTGAAGGGACAAGAGACTGTTGTTTTGACAAGTGAGAGAAGAGGTTTTGGAATCTGTCTTTTGAGGGAATGTGATTGGAATGGTGCCTTTGGCAAAGGGGATAAAAGAAATCTAGAAACAGTGAAAACTAGAGAAACAGTCAGAAGGTCTGTAAGGGGGAAACGTTCTCTAGAAACAGAAAGACCAAAGCTGCATTATATCAGCTGTTTGACAGATTGGCTGGATGTTGCATCTGGAAAATATTGTAGGAATTTGCACAAAAGCATTAATTTTCCTTGAAAGCCATTTTTATTTTAGTCTCTCACTTTCAGTTTGTTTCACAGCCCTAACAATTGCAACTTTGTCCCATCTGAAGGAAAACAAAAGAAAGAAAACTCTTCATTGTCCTTTGTCTTTATTTATAACTTTCAGGTACATTTGAGAAACACTTTATGTGGTAATGGGAAATAAGTGGCTACTTATCTTTTCTGAGAGGAACCACTTGAATTGACTCAGCTGATTCAGTCCTGTGGTGTTTAATGAAATAYGAAAGAAATTTTTTAATCTAGCACAACCATTATAATTTGCTGCTTGTTTGGAAATAGCTGCTGTCTTTCCTAAGCCTCTTTGTAGTATCATAGGACCTTCTCTACTCTCTTGAGAAATATGTTTTTAAGATCCTATAAACTGCAAAACAAAAGACTGCATGAACCCCATTTTGGAGGAAGCAACCCAAGGTCTGGAATAACAAATATTTTCATAACCTCAAGATAGGCAATATTCAGAAATAGAAAAAGACAATAGAAGAAAGAGGGGTGGAAAGGGATCAGAAGCCACTGAGGTTTTTACTGTCTACATATAGTGACATGAGTCTTCGTTCCACAAGTCCACCTCTGTCCTTTTTTTTAATAGGTTGGTTATTAAAGTTCAAATAACTACTAAACCTTCCAGAAGAAKTGGCTGGTACGCAGCTATGTGGAGATGCTGCTCTGAACAGATCCTCCCCTCATGGGCCCCGATGCAAGTCTCTACCTCAGCAGAGCAGGGTGCCTGTGAGACTTCTGAAATCTCATTTAAAATGTCATCTGCTCAATTTGTGATTTTTCTTAGTTTCAGAACTAGCTGTCAGATAAAAGCAAATACAATTCTTCTCCAGGTTGCTCTACTGTTCAGATAGATTTTTAAATAGACATTTGAGTTAATATACCTGATGCACTGAACAATAGCTGAAAAGTGAAGTTGTATTAGAGGATAAATAAAACCACATGCATCCTCATCTCTGAAGAGATTTTTAGAGTATTGCTCTGGCTAGGCCTTGAGATTGAACAGAGCTCTCAATTAAGCAAACAAACTGCAGCTAAAGAATCCACCACAACTAAGTCAACACTAATTACTTGATCATAAAACGTTAAAAAGGAAACAGGCAAGGTGAAAAGGGGAAGAAAGGYAAACAAAGAACATGTTGATCTGCTGCATTTCTTTTTTGCATACCTTCAGAGCTACATGAAACACTCCAGGAAACTGCTGACACGTGGAGCAGGAGCCTCTGTTATACCTCCAACCACTTACTGCCATGGTTACCTTTCAAATTCAGAGAGCAGCCTAGCTAATAAACAGAGATCGCTACAAACAGTCAGCTCTCAGGCCTTGGTGCATGCTAGTGTGAAGTCTGGATGTGTAGGGACAGATGAACTATACCTACCTTTAGACTTCCCCAAGGAGAGGATTTGAGGAGAGCTTTAAAACCCTCTCCATTATCTCTGCTACAACTCAGCTGAGCATCASGAACCAACTTGCATCTGCCTCCCCCACCCCTGGGCAGCACTTCCAGCGCTTTCCTTCCAGCTGCTTCAGAGCCATTGGGAAATTGCAACAGTGGGGAAAGCCCCTGTCTTCTCCTGGCCCCAGGATGTGAGCCAGGGTGYACTCCCTGATCTAGAGGGTCCTGCATGGAGGCATCATCCCACTGGGAAGAGGSAGTTCCCTTCTGTCTCCCTTTTATGGGAGCTGTGCCTGTTGCTGGAGCTGCCTAAGCCCCAGCTGGGGGAACCGTGCTGGGAAACTGGCACTGTGAGAGGGCTGCAAGAGTCAGAGGAGGCAGGTGAAAGGCTGAGCACCTCAGGACTTCCCTGAGGCAATGAAAACACACAGCACGAGCACCCATCACCACCCCCTGGCTACCACAACTCACAGACACTGGAAACCTGGGGGTGTGGAAGAAGCTAGAGTGTGTACAACAGCCTAATTAAAGTCGTCATTGAGCTTTAGTTAATATATGAATACRTAAGTGATTGGACAAGAAAGATGTGCAAATAGTTTAAATCAAATTGAATAAAAAAGGTAAGAATTCTAATCAGCCCCTCTTGTCTTTACCACTTGAAGGGAGCAAGGAAAGATGCGGGAAGGTGGAGGGCTGGCAGAAGGGGGTGGGGAGGCCTTAACCTGCAGAATCATCATGTAGTGTGAAAACTAACTTAGAGGATAYAGGATTGTCTGACAGAAATAATCAATTTCTGTTTCTAACTCATAAACAATTGAAAGAAATAACTATAAAGGCAGAGATGGGCAGGAGAAAAGTGCCAGCAGGAGGATTTCAGAAGGAGGCAAGCAAAGGGAGCATGTGCCCAAGCCACTGGAGGAGGAGCAGTGTGCCCAGCACGTGTGGGAAGCAGCACATGTATGGGGGACAGATACTGCAAAGGGAAAAACTGCTCCCCAGGCCAAGTGTTGRAGATATGAGCAGTCCTGTTGACAGGCAATTGAAGAACAGCCAGTGCTTATCTTCCCCACTAAGACTACTGCGACTTYGTCTGTTACACTTTGACTTCCTTTTTGAACATCTGCATCTGTTTGTTTTCTCCTCCTGTGTGCCAAGTGTATAGTGACATTTTACACAACGCTTTTCTSCACTGGGAAAATGCCTGAGGAGAGTCTTGCACAGAGCCCAGGCTCAGCCCTGACTTGTCCATARGGGCTGATACCTGAATCACACCAAGCCAAGGACTCTTTCAGTCCAGGACAGTCACTTTTCTCCATGAAAGCATAATAATGTCAGGTTTCACATTGCTATGGGAGTAGTAACCCAGATATTTCAGGAKCTGCTTGAAACTTTGAGGAACTTTGTACAACAACTGGATAAAAACCAAGCTAGAAGCTGGTCAGTTCACTGAAATCTGTTACTTTTACTCATTACACTAACTGGATGAGTGAAAAATTACTGCAAAATTAGTGAAAGTCGTAGTGATTTTTCAAAATTACTGATTTCACTTGCAACTCGTTCAGATGTGCTGAGAATATAAAATTGCATGGGGACMATTTCTGCAACAGTGAGCTGTATGAAACGTAAATTTTTGCCATAGTCTCTCCCCTTACACAATGAATTAGATGCAAATTACAGCTGAAAACAACTAAAAAGTGGACAGCACATCAGTGTCTTCTTTCTCACCTTGGACTAGCTTTGCATTTGGCKTCACACTTTGAAGGAATTTTTATGCTACTCTAGATCTGCTGTGACACAGAAATCTTTCACAGCAGTGTCCTGAAACTCCCCCTTGAACTCTCAGGTCAAACCTCAGAAGGTTAAGAACAGCCGAAAACTTAGGGGAGAGAAGAAATGGGGAAGAGAATGTTTCTGATGTGCAGTATTCTGCTTTAGCAGATGTAAAAGTGTAAGATACTAAATTGTGCTTTACTCTGTAGCTTGTGAGGACGAAGAAAATCCCACTCTCAGCTGGATTTCTTCTCACTCAGGGAGCAGAAGAGGAGGGGTTTGCGTGTCCCCTGAACTTTCGTCAGCCGTTTCCCCATCCCCACTCCACCACCTTTCTGCTCCGGCCCTCCCGGCTCAGCAGTTGGGTGAGATAAAAAGTTTGCCTTGCAGTAAGCAGAAGCTTGCCTGCTGTTCCTCAGTGGGCCAGGCTTGGTGTCATGAACTTGCACATTACTGCAATGGATTAAAAAAAGCCAAGAAATTCAGGAATATGATTGAAGAAGGGACTTACGTAGTGGTAAAGTACATATTATTAAAGGAAGTACTTAGATAAATATTTAAGCAAAGCTCAGAACTCCTGCTCTCCTCCTGTCAAATCCTGAAAGTACCTAAGCTCTCCAACAGACTTGCTAGTCTGGTTTTCCAAGAAAGAAGTCCATGAGATTGAACTTTGACTATGATGTCACCTCATCACAGCTTTTGARCCCTTCGGAGAATTCACATTGTGCTTGGAAGATGGCTGGAACCTCAAAAATAGTTGTGTTCCTATGGGTTTTGGGAAAAGTTGAAGACAATTTAACACTCRAGCCTAATAGAAAGCCAGAGGCAAGAGGCTTAGATATCCAAAACATCTGTGATGATTTGGTAGTTATCACCAGTTTGTGTGGGACTCACAGCTCTACACTACAGTCCCTGCTCAGCTGAATCCCACCCTGTATATTCTTCCATCATATCCTCTGGTAATGATCCAACCTGCCAAATATTTTCAGAGTATCCCTGCACACCAACAGATTAACAAACACCTTCCTAGGACAGCTGTGATGTTGATCAAGAAGTATGGCCAAATGAGGACCGGTGCCATAGCTCACTTTTAATCAATCATACTAGGTTAATATCACCRCCTTTTCCCAGCAAGTGATGGACAAGCAGGGATGCTTTTTAGGAAGGGGTTTGGTTTTCAGACTTTTCTAGTAGCTGGTTCTAAGTAGCAGTTCATTGAGCAAATGTCAGTGTAACTAAGGTACTCCTAGGAGACTCCAGGAAACTCCTCTGCTCGCTGACTGCTTTGAAGGCCATTTTGAAGCAGCCATGTATCAGAGACTGAGAGTGATACCACAAACAGACGGCTAGGTCAAAGAACATAAAGCTGGAGTCASTAGGAGAGAGCCAGAAAGCAGCATCTCAGCTGGTGAACATAACCCCACTGTTTCTATGGCTTAATGTCAGCTGAAAAGAGTGTTCTTGGTAATGTAGAAGTGGCCAGTGCCCATTTCTTTTCATGTTCTTGGTAGAAAAGTCAGGCAGAGCTCTTGAAGCTTTGAAATTTTTACAGTGATGTTTTGGCAAGCGGCAACTTCATTTTTAACCAATGTTTTTTTATTAGTTGTTGTGTTATTACACATACACACAATATACATTATACCTTTGTACACATATTTAGCATACAGACAGCTTTAAATATAAACTTTTCTGTGTCTTTTTTATAAATGGAGACATTAATTACATACCTCCAGACTCTGTCTGTTGCTCTGACATTAAGGTCACAGACAGCTTCGAAAACGTGCAAAGTACATTAAGAATTTTCCCAGACAGATTAGGTATATGCTTAAGCTTTATAAACCTACTCTTAACCCTCTTTTTCAAATCTCCTTTTCCAGGAACTCAATTACAGCATGAACAATAGTTTGATTGTAACTGCTGTAACACAAAGAGCTATGTTACGTCTTGGTGTTGTGTTGTTGCTTTCAGTGAGCTCTAGAGTGGAGAATAATTTGATTCAGAACGTTAGAGCCAAATTTTGTCAGTGGACTAGAAAGATTCCTCTAAATGCACTCACTCACTCGTCACAGAACTGTATGTATGGCATGTCTTTTTAAAAAATAATACCTATTAATACCTATCCCTGTTTCTGACAGGCCGTGTGCTCTGGCAGGGAATGAAGCTACTTGCTGTGTAGAAAAGCAGGAAAGTGTCTACAGGAAAGCCTGACTTTTCCGCATCATCTCCTTCATAGCAAAAGCCCTAAAGAACTAAGTTTCTGAGGCCCTTTGGAAAAGCAACTGTTGTTTTGCTGACATTCTTGACTTAYCTTGGTTATTCCCAGACTGTGCTTTGGTTGGATTTGCATCGCAGCGGACTAGGAACAAAAGAGGGAGCTTTAATTCACTGATCCCCTCCTACTGCACAGAATTACAGGATACTGAGACACAATCTTTCCACACCCTGGGAAGGCCCTCCTGCACACGCTGGTGTTACATTTACCATATGTAAGCAAATGCCCACCCCAGATATACTGGAAAGGGATTAAATATTGCTTAAGACAAATAGCTTATTTGCAAAAGGTGTGAGTAACAGATAAATACTGTCTCAACAGAACTGCAACCTGTCAAGCATGTCTTTAAGTCAGTATTTTTTCATGCTATTTTGCTTTTCTTGTACTTCTGAATTCCATCTGATATAGTAAGCTATGTCTACACTGCTGCAGAGGGAGACACAGAAAGGCTAGTCACCTTAGGAGCCTGATAAACCAGCCTGTCTGAACTCTGTGCTGCCATGACTGTTTTTCAGTTGTTTTGTAGGTTAAAGAACYTCAATGCACAGCTCACTCCAAAATCTTTTGATTGTGTCACTGTGTGTGCTGTCAGCACAACCCCATGTGCAATCCAGATTTTGTTCTTAAATAGGGCAGAACTGATCCTCTGAGGCTATGGCTAAGAGATGAAAGCAGATATGATGTCCCAGCAATACACAAAGATTACATTAAATGCAATTATATGGTAGAAAACTTGCCATGYGTTGGAAAAGAATTTTTAAAAAAAGTTACATTTTATGTATACTGCATATCCAGTAGTAGATATCTGAATTTTGCACACAGTTTCCCAAGAAGGTTTCATGCATCAGTGGGGCATAGCTCTCCACACCTTCAAGATCAAATTTCTCATCTGTAGATAGTACATAGGAGTTTGGACACAACTTTCATTGTCATTTGATTCAGCCATTCTTATGACCTGGAAAAGTACAAACGAAGGAAGACATGCAAAATTATTTGTAGTCTCAGCACAGGCTAGTTTCAATAACTCTACTTAATTGTTTTGGAACCACAATAACAATATTATATGTCTTACCCTACAGATTGTCCTCCTGCATAGTCTGGTGATCTGATGTGCTGAGGTTACAAAATTAGTGGTATTTTTGTTTCATGTTGTTTCTCGTAGGTTGCTTGACCAGATAATCTTGGGTATTCTTTTTGCAGTTGACTAGGAGACCATAAAATCATACAATGGTTTGGCTTGGAAGAGACCTTAAAGATCACCTAGTTCCAAATCCTCTGCCGTGGGCAGGGACACTTTCCACTAGACCATGTTGCTCAAAGCCCCGTCCAGCCTGGCCTTGAAAACTTCCAAGTGCCTCAACACCCTCATAGTGAAGAAACTTCACCATTTGTCCTGGTAAATTCTGAGAATTTGCATCTCTCTTTACGGCCTCTCCATCTCCCTGAACGATTTTTCCAGAGTCTCTAATGGGTATTTGAGGTGGCAGTGACTGCTAACAAACCTACTCATCCATCTACTGGTTTGCAAAGGATTAYGTTCATTCTATGAAAAATATTAACAATTCAGATTTTATTTTTTAACYTCAATCAGGGAAAATATGGCCCACAAAATAACAAAAGTGCCTTGCAAAATTTCTTTGTCAGAATGTTTCATTTTGACTCCTTGTTCATACGCAAGTCCATGAGATCCTTCATATGTATGTTTATGAAATCTTGGAGAAAGGATCCAACAGTTATTTACATTCCTGTGAAATGTTTTGATTTCCTTAAAACACTGCTTCCTAATACAGTAGTTTTCTAAAAGAAACTTTTCAATGACGTTTACTCTTGGTTCCCAAACATTCTTTTTCAATGTTTGTTGAACTTTTTACTCCTATACTTCTTTGGAAATCCCRCTATTTTTCTTAGTCTAGTGCTTGGCTATGAGTTAGGATGTTTTTCTAGTTGACATGGCTTATCAAATCGAATATGGTGAAAAAAATGTTATTCAGATTTGTCTGTATCTCAGGATTTATAATCCTCTTAGTTAATGAGTGCACTGGACTTTCTTTCTCTAAACCTCTCTCACCCTTTGTTTGGAAGCAAGGCAATAGTRCTATTTTTTTGAAGGATTAGAAATTCACCTCATAACTGTGTATATTTGTTGTCAGTTAATTACCTGTTAATGCCAACAAGAGCCAGTCCTAGCAATATTTGGTCAGAAAGTTGCATATTAGAGTGAACAGGGCAAAAGAAAGCATACTCCTGCTGTTCTGGGGTCTTTGATTTGTCCAACCTTTGCTTTCAAGTATTTTCCAAAAACAGGTCACGGTTATTATGTAAAGACCAGACTTGGCTCCTTTGCTAAATAGGTTGGAGCTTGTTTTTTTTGTTTCCTGCTCCTGCACTGTAATTTATAATTGAATTGAAGGAAGGTTTGCCAAACAGCAGTCACATGGAGAAGATTTGAATGCTTCAGCTGATCTTTGGGTCTAGCAGGTTCTCAGAGATGTTGYTGAACTGTCTGTGCAAGCGTGACTAAGAGAGCTAACACTTGCAATGCTGTAATCCCTCCCCCAAAAGGTGGGCATACAGTGTGAATCTTGTGTCCCCTGTGAGGACTTTTCTCCTTACAAGTTTCTGAGTTTCAGCCCTGAAGCTGCCCCTCGTCCCCTGGTACAACACCAGGTACTGGGGCAGCTCAGCTGGGAAGTAGGAGGGGGTCCGGAGGGTAGCAGGATCACCTTTCCCAGCACACCATCAGTGCCTGCAGTACCTGTAGGAGCTTTCCCTGTGGCCTGCTGCACTGCCTGCATGAGACCAGTGAGAAGCTGCTGATGCTCTGCTGGCAACACCAAGCYTCACCAGCTGCAGCAGGAGACCAGGAGACAGAAGTTAAAGTCTCTGTGGCTGCTGTTGGAATGAAACACGTGGGAACTTCTCAATGCCAGTTACTTCTGGGCAGAATACCACTGTGACAAAAGCAGGGAGGAAAGCCCTGTCTCAGTCCTCAAATAAATCATTCGTTGTCCCACTCATGAAAGCACATAAGAATCACTCTTCCTAAGTTTTCCAATCTGAATGAATTTAGAATAAAGCTAGTTCAAGATTCCTTGCCTCCTCCACAACCTTATGCAGCTTTGTTCCTTCTTTTTGTGTAGCTACCATTTATGTTATATTCTCGTACACTTTGCTTTTGAGAGTGATGACATTGAAAAGTTTGGAGCCAGCAGAGCTGTAAGGAATTGCTTTGCCAGAAAGTGCATTCAAGGAGAATGGAAACTATTTGTGAAGTTGGATCTAAATCAGTAAATGGTTTCAAGCAAGCAAGCAGTTTGCACTTGAATCAAGTCAAAGTGTTGTGTTACACCAAAAAAATGAAACATGTTCGTGGATACATTTTCCAGGAATTTCAGCTTCTGGTTTTGAAACAGATCTGATTTTACTGGATAAAGTATCTCTCAAAAGAAAAAATTAAATATTTCATTTTCAATTGATCAGTGTTTTAACTTAGCAGAAAATGAGGTTAAGCAGTTATGTCATTTAAAAAAAAAAGAAAAAAATCTGTTGTGAGCAGCCTGGACCACTAGGGATTTTTCAGTCTTATTTTGGCTTCTTGGAGAAATATAAGCTTRTGTGAGTGCTCTGTATAACTGAGAGCCCCTTGACTAATCACCATCGACATCTTTTGTGATTACTGTCTGATTTGAAGCTGTCTTGTCTGGACTGCAGATATCCTGCAAAAATACTTAACTTTTTGCAAATTTCGTAAATAATGGGAGAGAAGAAAGAGACTTAGGCTCATGGCAACAGAAGAAGGAAGAATAAGCATTGTGATGAYCTCTACTGAAACCCCACTTAGGGCAGCTGCACAGATTTAATGACAGTGAAGATGAGAGCTGTAAGACCTTCCACCCGTCATGAGCTGCCATGGCTCATACATAAATACTATCCACACTCTTTACATGATCCTCACCTGGATTTGGTACAAGATACCAAATATCCTGCTTTTTTTCCTCCAGCACAGCATGTGAGTATCACTCCACGGAGTATTGTGATTTATAGATGATGGAAAGCATGCCATTAGGCACAGGAACTGAGATGGATCCTTGATTCCCCTATACTGACACTTCCAAACCCATTTACTCTGCTTCCTTGGTTAGATTTTATTGATTCAAGACAATCTGGTTCAGTTACTAGGAGGAAAGGATGATTTACTTSTACGAGTTGGTGAGAAGACAAATGAATAGAATTATATTTAAAAATCAGTCATATTCAAGGCAAAATCCAGAGGAAAACAGACAGCTTTTGATGACTTTCCCAAAACCCCAGTCTTCAAACAGCTCTTGAGTCCGCATTATACATAAAATCCTCCATGTCAAGCAAGAGTTGCGGGTATTGTTTTGGCTGCATAAAAAGAAAAAATAAGCACATGACATTCCATGCTTGCATGGAAGTGTGGCCGCATATTTGCTTCTGTGACGGAAAACTGCTTTCCTAATCAGCACAACCATTTCCATCATGGAACCATTGTGCTATTTTCCATTCAAAGGAATCAAGTCACACTGACTCTTTTCTAACAGCTTAAAGATCAGCAGAAACAATGAAGAGAATTGACTTTACGTAATCCTAAAATGATGCCTGGGATTGAACTCTTGCCCAGTGCTCCCATGCCAACTTCAACAAAACAAGTTCTTTCAGGAGGCTACACTTCTATCCTTTTTCCAGATGTAGCTTTGAGGCAGGTGACGGTGACTCAAGAAGTGGGAGGAGGAGGAGCCACTAGAAATTTTATTGAAATGTCTTTTGCAGCTCTTGGATTATGCACGATTTTATTCTATATTTATCCATGATTTAAATAAAGGGACAAAATACCCTTCCTTCAATTCAGATGACATTAGATAGGAAGAATAATCCTTTATATCATGTTGAGTGGAAATATGTTTGCAAATAAACTGTGCTTTTTAGCCTTGGACTTCTACCATGTTTCAAATTGTTTGTTGGCATGGATTAACCAACAGAACTACACCCATGAGCCRTTCTCTGTCCTAGTGGCAGGTAGATTCAGCTTTGTCAATATAAACGAATCTTTGCTAAAGCTTTGCAGCTCACCTGTGTTGGTTAAAAATTACTCTTATATCCATATTCCTAACTAGTGTTGAAAATTCTGTGGAAGGCCTGGGTTTGGGTTGGGTTAAATACCAGTGGGCTTCTGTATTGTGCAAATGGAGACATTCCCATCACACTACTTCACCAGAGTAAACGGCAACCACGAGCAGTTTGACTGTCACTAGAACAAATTTTGTTTGTGAGTAGAGATGAATGCCTTGTGGAGAAAGCGTTCTCAACATGTTCTATGAAAATKGAATAATTTCTCAGCTTAATGTGATCCATCACTTTTTTTCCCCCTACTATTAACACACCCACAGAACATCTAAACATTTATTTGGATGGAATTGTTTTTATTTAGGCTGCAGTTTTTGTATCTGCTGCACATTTACAAACGTGGACAGTTGCTGTGTTTGCTGCTGTACAAGCAGAATAGAAATACAATGAACTTACAACCTGTTGTGTTGGGTTTACATGGCCAAGTTTTGGTAGCAGCGGGGCTACAGGGTTGGCTTCTCTGAGAAGCTGCCAGAAGCTTTCCCCATGTCCAGCAGAGCCAATACCAGGCATCTCCAAGATGGATGTGCCACTGACCAAGGCTGGGCCAATCAGAAATGGTGGTAACACCTCTAGGATAACAGATTGAAGAAGAAGAAGAACAAGAAGTAAAACAAAAAAGTTATTGCACAGATGTAATTGGAGCCAGCAAAGAGCGGGGTGAGAATACATGGAAGWGAAACTATGMAGACACCAMAGTCAGTGAAGGAGGGGCAGGAGGTGCTCCAGGCACTGGATCTGAGGTTCCCCTGCAGCCCATGGTGAAGACCACGGTGAAGCAGCTCTGCCCTGCAGACCATGGAGGCTAGTGGGAGTGCACAGATCCACCCACAGCCCATGGAGCAGCCCACGCTGGAGCAGGTGGATGCCTGAGAGGAGGCTGTGAACCCGTGGGAGGCCTGTGCTGGAGCAGGCTCCTGGCAGGTACCTGCAGACCCATGGAAAAAGGTTTCCTGGTAGGACTTGGGACCCTGTGGGAGACCCACGCTGGAGCAGGCTGTCCTTGAAGGACTGCACCCCACGGAAGAGTGGCCCACACTGCAGCAGTTTGAAGAGGACTGCTGCCCATGGGATGGACTCACATTGCAGCAGCTTGCAGACAGCTGTTGCTTGAATGATGGACTCATGTTGGAGTAGTTCCTGGAGAACTCTTTCCCGTGGGAGGGACCCCGTGCTGGAGCAGGGGAGGGACTCCTCTCCCTGAGCAGCAAGAGCAACAATGTGTGATGAACTGACCAGAACCCCTATTCCCTGCCTCTGTGCACTGCTGGGGGGGAGGAGGTAGAGCTGTGAAGGACGGAGGGGTGGGGAGAAGGTGTTTTTAAGGTCTGTTTTTACTTCTCATTATCCTGCTCTGATTTTGTTAGCAACAAATTCAATTAATATCTCTAATTCAAGGTCTGTTTTGCCTGTGACAATATTTGGCGAGTGATCTCTCCCAGTCCTTATCTCAACCCATGAATCCTTTGCTGTATTTTCTCTCCCCTGTCCAGCTGTGGAGTGACAGAGCAGCTTTGATGGGTGCCTGGCATCCAGCCGGGGTCAACCTCCTACACCTGTGTACAAGGAAAGGTAGACGAGAAGAGGCCTGATGACCTGAGCTTCCTGAGCGTGCTACCAGCGGTGACCGACCTGAGATGAGTGATGGCAGGCTGACCCTGTAGAGTAGGGTACTCCTCTAGGATGGGTACCCCTCTAGGCAGCTTCTACAACCACAGTAGGTGGCTGCTACCCAGCTCTACAAAAGTTTCCATGAATTTTAGCAGAAGCCAGCCTAGCTCTCTGGCAAAGTAAGCAATTAAATCATGGTCATTTTGCTGCCTGTAGTAGAAGGCTGAAACTCTTAAGCACCCTGGATGACTCCTGAAGCCTGCAGTAAAACCTCGTATTTCACAAAGCGCATTGAAATAAAGCAGGCATCAACTTGCATTATTTTAAAGAGGAGAAATTATTTTTTGCCACAAGCTGTGAAACGTCTCTGTTAAATAACAAGAACAGAAGGTATGGTATGCAAAGCACTTTAGTGTGTAGGTACCTATTACTAATTTAGTATTTTAGGGATTACAATGCGAGTACATTTCCACTGACTCTTGGTGATTCATGAAAGGACACCTACAGCAAACAATTGTTTTCCTTTCGTGAACGTAGTACTTAATAAAAAATTTAAAGAAAATGAATTTAAAAATTAGATCATCTGTTTAAGCATCTAGCCATTGGAGCCAGGCTGTTGTTACAATGAAGGTTTTGCCTCTACAGCATAATTTTAATATGATGAAGATGAAGTCTGCATGAACAGGTATGGAGAAGTGGGTCTTGCTCCAGGCCAGCTCTCTGTCCTACTCCCTGGTGCAAACCGTACTTTAGGAGATGGTGTGAACATGTGAAGCATTTGGAGGGCAGTGGTTCACACCTACTGTACTCTACAGAGTGGATATCTTTATCACGAGCATGGTGTGTGCAATATGAGCCCCTCCTCAGTTCTCTCCCTTGCACAAGACAAATGCACTGCTGGTGTGTGAGCCAAGGTGTCAGCAGCCATCAGCATCCTAAAGATCCCTCTCTGCCTGATGAAGGTTGTCAGCAGAAGAGAATCTGGTCACGTTTTCTTTTCTCTAAGAATCAACACTTTTCCCTAATTTTCAGAGGAACAAAACTATTCTGATGGTGACATCTGACTTTCTAGATAACAGGGCCTTAAAAAGGGGCCAGGGAAAATATTAATTGACCGAAATGGTAAGCTTCATTACATGGCAAAGCAAAGGCACAGATGTCGAGAAAAGAAAGATTTACCATTTTGTTCTCGCATGGAAAACAATGGAAAACAACCTGCCTAAGCTCGCCATATGGTTTTTATTGAAGATATTCTGTGTTTATATAAGTATTTGTGTGTCTATATGTATAACATGTGTGAGCTGTTATATCAGATTCTGACCTGCTGCACAAAACAAGGATATCTGAAAATGTGTCTGTCACTCATTAATTGTCCTATTTCTTATGTATCTCAAAACTTAGGGCTGGCTTGTTCTGCATATTCAGATATTTCAACTTCAATACTAATAAAAGTAACTTAAAAGATCCAAAATGTTCTAGTTTGTCTAGCTTGCATTTCACTTCATAATACAAGTATACACAGGCTCAAGGATAACCTATCTAACGAGGCTAGATGGCACTTGAATAATGTCTGTTGTCATATTAAAATTTTCTACTTTGGTGAGTACTAAATTTAGGTCCTTCTGAAAAAATCTAATTTACTTATTTAAATATCTATTTCAATTTACATTTACTGTGATTTGTGACCATTTTCACCTTTTCTCTAGTGGAAGCAACCCTTGCTGTAGTAATAGATATACAACCAGTGGAAAATGTGAGTAAAATGTAACAATATGAGAATCTTAAAAAATGCTGACAATTTTCAAACTGATTTGAAAAACCCCCACTTATTTCTACTGTGAAATCTGTAAGAATAGGTAATACATAATTTCTTATATATTGATAGTATTTGATATTTTTTGCATTTATATTATGGTTTTGATTTTTAAATAAAAATGGCTGCTCATATCAGCTGTCAATATCTCCATGCCTCCCATGACCAAACAAAACAACACAGCCAATAAAACACCATGAAATGAACTATCTGAAATGAATAATTGTGGTGGGAATGAATCTACTTCCATTCAGTTTAGTAAATCTCAGCATGACTAAAAGCACAGTCTGTTTAACATGTGGAAGAGGGTAGAATATTGATGTATTTGTAAGATGTTGACAAGTACTGCATCTGTCATGAGCAGTGGCTGTAAAAAATGTCCTCTTCATTCTGTCYGTGCTTGAAATTTCATACATTTAAAACAAGGAATCCCGTCATCTCCCCAAAGTTTGGTTGCTGCAGCCCTGCAGTGGAACATTTGCTAATACATTTGATACTGTCATGATGAAACTCAGACTATAATCTGCCAAGAACAGAGGTTGCCAGCTCAATCTTCTGATAAGTATGGCTGATTTGCCTCAATACAGCAATGGAAAATATGCAAATTCACAGGGTGACTAATTACCCCTTGGGAAAACTTAAGCAACTGGTCTGAACTCTCCTGTAATTAAAACCATCTAGATAATGTAAACAATTGTCTTGTAAACATTTCGAACTGGAAACTTTCTGCAACTACTTATTCTGTGGCCTGGCTTTGTATTTGCCAAGCTCTTCAATGCATTTTAAGCTCATTAAGGCTTAGCTCCTGCCAAGGACTTTCTGTCCCAAGTCATCCAGTGCTCACAGGTGGCAGTTCTGGTTGGAGCCTGGAACTATAACACTGTTGACTATTCATAGCTGAGGGGGCAGCACATCACATGTCTGTGGCCCCCAGCAACAGCAAAACTGGCAGCAAGGGAGGGCCAGTCAGAAGCACCTGAGACCCCAGCTGAAATTACTGAGAACTGGAGATGTAGTACTGGGGGGAAATCAGCATGTGGAATGGTGGGGCTTGGGATGCATATACCTGAAAAGCAAGGATACCAGGTGTAATTAAAGTTAGCTGCTTGTTACCTTGTTTTGTAAAAGTTCCTGCCTTATTTTGTGGCCTCATTTTTATCCAAAAGTGTCCTTCCAAAAAATGTTAGCAAAATGGTTAATCAAAAGACTCTTAACCCCAGTTAGACTTCTATTCTGAAGAGTAATAAATTCTCTCATTAGAGGAAACCACAAATAAGTACTTTTATCAYATGAAATAGCTTGCACTTTTTTTGGTCAAGAGGGCTCAGTGATTCTGGGAAAATTGCTTTTACTACAGATTGTCATTGGTCACAATATTTCTCTATGGGACATGTTTTGAACACCTGTTCTAGACATCTGCTACTGGGCAGTGAAACATGAAAGTTTAGATTTTTTCCCTCCAGTTTCCCCAGATCTTCCCCTCCCAATAGCAGAACAAATCACACTGGTAACTGTAGAGACGCTGAGATCTACTGGCGATGATTTTCAGAGCTCATTTATTAGATCATGAGCTAATAAATAATATTGCCCTTTGAAGGGGATTTGGCTTCTATGGAATGAGAGCTACTAGATGAGGAGGAAAAAATGCAACATTCAAGTATCACATATTTCAAGCCCTGAGTGAGGCAAGGAACAGTGTAAGGGCATGTGTGCTTTGTACCAGAGATTGGTCACAAGAGAGCAGTGAATTGAAATTTCAATTGCATGGGAGTTCAGCCAGGTCAATATTCAATAATGAAATTGAACATTTAAAACAGGCAGACAGTTGGACTGAGAGATGTGTTGTGTAGCGATTAAATCCTGAATCTGAATGCAGCTGAGCCTTGGAGCTTCAATTTTCCTGATATATGAAGTAAGTGCAGTTTCCAGAAGTCTGGTGGGTGGTCCAGAAGATTAGTCTTTTGTTTACTCACAGAAAAGGTACAAGAGAGGCCAACACACAGATTTCCTTGTGCATTATGCTGAGACATTCCCTTCTCCAAAACTGCTAGCTAATTGGGAGTAGACATCTCCCAGAAAAAAAAAGAATGGGCTGGGGAAGATGAGAATCTGCAATTTGCCATAGCTCCAAGCCTTCTTGAACAAGATCTCTGCAAAGCCAGTCAGAAAATTTGAAACATTGGCTGGGAGCTGCTCTTTTGCTGAGGCTCAGCTGTCAAAATTAATTGCTACTTACTAGTATCCTCCTCCATCAGTATGTCCAAAACATTTGATGGAGCTTACTGCAACTGCAAAATGGGCCAGAGGAGCACCACAGGGACATTTTTTTCTGTTGTAACAGTTCATATTGTTATTTCTTCAGACTCAGTGTTAGGACTACTTTGTAGTGTATAGGCTCAGAAAAGAAAGCAGCCTCTTACTACAACCCGAGATGGGACAAAGATCCTCTTAATCACATTCTGTAAGTGGAAAAATTGCTCAGTGGACGTCCATCACTGCTTGACTAGGGACCCTAGGCTAGCTGCCTAATTTTTTTGTGGGTAGCATTACAGCAACTGAATCCAATCCCATCTGTTAAATGTCTCTACAGACCCTCTGCAGGGGACTTTGACAGCAGTATTGTGTTATTCTGAGGACTTACAGTGAACCTTAATTGAGCAAAAATCCTCCAAGAAGATTACTCTGGGTCTGTCTCAGTAGGCTTAGGTTGTCCTAGAACCACTGCTGTAAGCACAGTGTCRGAGCTAGAGCTTCAAAGTCCAGCTTCACTTCTTTTGGAGCCCATAAGATTTTATGGGGTGAGAGCAAACCTGAAAGGAAGGACTTTGAGGTGTTGATGGATGGGAAGCTGGACTTGAGCTGGCAACGTGCACTTGCAGCCCAGAAAGCCAGTCATATTTTTYRGGCTACATCAAAAGCAGCGTGGCCAGCAAGTTCAGGGAGGTGATTTTGTCCCTCTGCTCCACTGTGGTAAGACTCCACCTGGAGTATTGCATCCAGCCCTGTTGCTTCCAATATAAGAAGGACATGGACTTGTTGGAATGAGTCCAGAGGGGGGCAATGAAGATGATCAGAGGGCTGGAGCGCGTCTCYTATGAAGACAGGCTGAGAGACCTGGGGTTGTCCAGCCTAGAGAAGARAAGATTCCATGCAGACCTTACAACAACCTTCCAGTACCTATTGGAGGTGAGGGGGTAATACAAGAGAGCTGGAGAGGGACTTTTTACAAGGKCATGTGTGACCAGACCAGAGGACTGGCTTCAAACTGAACAAGAGTATATTTAGATTTGATATTAGGAAGAAATTCTTTACTCAGAAGGTAGTAAACAGGTAGAACAGGTTGCCCAGAGAAGTTGTGGATGCTCCATCTCYGAAAGTGTTCAAGGCCAGATTGGATGGGGCTTTGAGCAACTGGGTCTAGAGGAAGGCGTCCCTGCCCATGGCAGAGGGCTTGGAACGATGTGGTCTTAAAGGTCTCTCCCAACCCAATCCATTCTGTGATTCTATGGTATGTGCTGGATCTTGATCTTTCTGCATTGCCTCCCYCTCAGGAAGTTTAATTTATAAATATTTCTATTGAATGCAATCTTCAAGGCAAGAGTTACATATTTGCTTTTCAACTTGGTAAAAGCTAACTTTTTGCAATATTTGTGAAATAGAGGTAGATCCAACCCCGAGGCAAAGGACAGATCATAGACAGAACAGCACTTTGTACTGTCACATGGTAAAGAAACTCATATCCATCCTGCCTCTCTTAAAACAGGTGGGGGACATTGAAGTCGTTTCAGTAACACTTCTAGTGCTTAGTTAAACACTCTGTGCTTAGTTAAAAAACAGAAACAGTAAAACTAAATGAAGAGAAATGGTGACAGTTTGAGCTACCAGAAGTATAAAAGGTGTTTCTTAATATTAGATACTTTTCCAGTCCAGAGCACAGAGAAAAGATGTAAATGTCTCAGAAGAAATCAAGTTTCTGTTCCTCCRTGTCTCCTGCTGGTTGCCAAATATTATGGAAGTCTGCCTGAGGCTCAGTAACACTAAAACCATTATCCATCTACATCTGGGGCAGCTGAAGTTGCATTCATATATTCATTAGAGCTATTCTGGCAATAGAAAATGAAAGATTCTGAGTYTATATTACATCAGAGAAGAGTATTTTTTCATTCTCACAGTGCTGCTGAGGTTACATCAACACGACAGGTTGCCCATTCTCATGTTAAATTAAATCAAAAACTGCTGCATATTGGGACAATGAAATACCTCCCAGTACCTGGSCTCTTTCACTTAAAACCATCTGACTAATCTTCTCTGCACTCTCTGCCTGTAGAAGACCTTAATGTTGAGAAAGAGCAGAATTCCTGTGCTGCAGGAAWTCTACTGGATTGCTGGCTACCACCTAGAGAGCTGAACAAAGGACGTGTTAAAATTCACTTCAATTCTGGTTTTTGGCAAGGTCACACAACCACTGCAGAAACATTTAAGTCACTTTTAAGTTGCCAAAACRTAATTCAGTATCATCCTTTAAAAGTGATTTTTCACATATACAGAAAACTATACATTCTTCCTCTCAGATATATTTTCCCAAATAGAAAGGAAACGTTACTGAATATTTGCAATGTAAGCTTTGTTTTGTTTGTTTTGTTTGGTTTTTGTTTGTTTGTTTGTGTTTTTTGTTTTCCTTTTAATTTTCTTTATTTGCCACTTCTTGCTATGATGTTTTGAAATTATATTCATTATCATCTTCATTGCCATGAAGTTTGAAAACCCAAGAAAAAGATCAAGTCTCCTTAGTGTCAGGCAATATAACTGAGGGGAAAAAAGTGTGTGTGTGGGTTTACTAAGTAAAAGAAAATTCAGAGGCAAAAAATGGATACAACGAAAATGATAGGTCCAGTAACACAGCACTGACCAGCATGTCTTGGGCAATTGCCTCAGCACATGGGCAGCTTAGCTTTTGCCAAGTTTTCTGGAAAACGTAATAGTACATGGGAATCACAGGTTTTTGTTATTGTTTATAGAGAGTTTCCTAGTGCTAAATACCTAATGCAAAGGGTAGCATGAAATAAACAACGAAAGTTCTCATTTCCACATAAATGAAAACCACTGAGGAAGAATGTGGGTAGTCGGTGATGACAGAGGTTGAGAAGGGCAGATAAGGACTCAGATAGTGGGAAAAACTGGAGGGAGACAAAATGGAAGAGGAGAGGCTGCTTATTACAGCCTGGAGAATGTGAGAGAAGAAAAGASCAGCAGAAAGACTATCGGGTAGGTCTAGGTGTGTAGCATAGCCAGAAGCTGAAGGCAGCAGGTCCTGTTGAGTTCAACAGTGCCAGATGAGAGTAGARTAGAAGCTGGGTCTCCACAGACAACACGAGAGAGCAATAGGCATGAGATGATGAAGGTGTTAAGGGCACCAGGCATATGAGGTGAAGAGTGTAAGGCTGGAGTGAAGCCAGGGCTGGTGGCAAAGTGAAGAGGGGCCAGGCCAGGCAAAAGCTGGATTACAGGGGTATGGAATTTGCCTTTAGCTTGATGGGAGAAAGGGAGAGATTGAATTGAAAAGGGTAAAACACAATCATAGCCACAGAAGCATGATCCCAAAGGGGAAAGGAGAAGGATAGAGAAAGGGGACAAATAAGAGCAGAGGGGAATGCTGAGAACTGTATTGCATGTAATGAGAATGGTAAATAGCAAGCAAGGAAGGGGAACATGCGGAAAATCTTTCAGTGAACAGATCTGAGAAAGCTGATAGACAGAACATTCTGCCACAGCAGCAATTTCCTGTGTTTTCCTATTTATAGGAATGACCCAGATAAAATTGCAGTGTTCCCCATCTTACTTTTCTAATAAAATATTGACATTTATTTTGTGTGTGTGAAGAGGATGTGCACAACTAAGAAAAAATATTTCAAACAAGGAAATGGCATTAGTTTATGCAGTACTTGCTGCTTCTCTAGATATTCAGTATTTCAGAGGCTGTGTCTGTGAAAGAAATATCATTTTGTTTGGTGCAGAGATATTATATTGAATGGTGCATGGAAGATAGCTTCCCTCATAAATACAGAGGGAACTTGCACAATAACTCCTAAGAATGTCATACTTGCATATGAACCAAACCTCTGTGCCTTACTGATCACTATACTGCTCCAGTTTTCCACTGCCTGAAACCTACTGGCACAAGCAGACTTAGACTACCATAACACTGTAGTAGTGCAGGAGAGATTCCACCCTCCTTGTTACTGTAGTGGGRCATTTCCTATTGTATGAACTTGTGCCATTTGGAATTTTAAAGAGATTTCTGGGAACGGCAAATTTATATATGGCTTTCACTTTTTAAAAGAAACAAACAAACAAACAAACAGTTCTCCAGGCATTAGAAAAATAGAGCTAGAGATGAGGGAAAAGTTGAATGTGCAGACTTAAATATGCATTTTTCCCAGAGTTTGGTTTTGGCTCACTATAGGYAAAATGTAGCCACAAAAATGGAATGCAAATGAACACCATTAATATGCAGATCTGCCCTTGTCCAAAAATGACACTGYGAGGAGGAAAACAAAAATGCGAGGTAGATCCCTTAAACCGCTGTGCACTCGTGTCTTTCAGACAGAGAATTTAGTCATGAAGTGCACTGTTGGTGGAGCATGCTCAAAACTGCTGCTTTGTTCAAACCCAGAAGTGTGAGAGCATGGCAAGGTCTCAGTACAGCCATGGATCAATATATCACAAACTCCACCAGAGAGGACTCCTTTGAAGATCAGCAGACAACTGAGTCTTTTGCTGCTGTTATTTAGTCTGACGTGTCTTGTCTGAGACTGAGAAAGGAGATGACAGTTTTTCTGAGATAAACCCTGACCTGAGGCCACCCATTCATTCAACAGTTTTGGGAAGCCATTTGGTACAAGCCTGCACACTACATAAATGGAACTTCCCTTTCATCTTCTTGCCCCTTCAGAGGTCGTTTTCTAAGTTTCCTCTTAATACCACCAGCCTTTTGGGTGAGTTGGGACAGATGAACACCATTGAGGAGAGGGGTCACTACCCTGTAATTTTAAATTCTGCTATGACTTTTTTGTGSCTTATTACCATGTCTGAATACATGATTAATGCTAGACAAAGAAGAATGCGGACTGTATTGGTGCCAGATCAAGAACTGAAACCATATCACCAATATGCACACATGATTTAAAACYACACGACTTTAAAGAATAGCCATGCTGAGTTTTTCTTACTTCTTTTATTTTTTTTAATTAATTGAGGGTTCTTATGTTTTGGACTTTACCGTGGTGTGTCTAAAATCTCTTAGCTTTGACTTAAATGAAAGTTGAGATTTCTCAGTACTCACTGAACTTCTGAGGAAGCCTTTAAGAATAAGGAATTGTAAGGCTGACTCTGAAGTCAGCAGAACTAGTTACCACACATGAATGCCCTAGAGATCCAGTCTAAATTAGAGCAAAGTTCTGCTCCCAGCTGTAGTGGTATGAGTGTGGAGTAGCAGACATAGATTTGCTCCACAAAAAATGAGAACATATATATGCTGAAATGAGAAGATACAGATGTCCAGGGKTTTTTTCTGTATTGTTAATTTAAAAAATATCTAGAGAAACTGGAATAAATAATGCTATTTTGCAAAAGCACAGACTATTTTCCAGTTAAAAGTGGATTAAGATATTAACCAATGATGTTGTCTAGATGAACATTATAATCTTAAATGTAGCCTTGAGCCAATAGTTGTTACAGCAGTCTACTCAGGGTGTGTTCATCACAGGAAATTTAGTGTATTGAAGAGACCCAAACCAATAAGTTCCACACATTGTGCAGCCCAGGATTAGTTAGCTGGAGGGTACTCTGTGGCAGCACTTGGCTGACATGGCATTTGAGCTTGTTTTCTGCATAGTAAATGACCTGGCACTTCTGGTTCTCGACTAGGCAGAGGGGATATGAACTTGGATGTTTTTGTATCTCCCAAGCTATAAGTGTCTGGTTCAAAGCTTGCACATCCAAACCAAATTCAACTAATAGTTTTTGCATGCTATCCTTTTCTTCTGGGGACTGCATCAGCATTAGCTGTGGGTCACACTTCTCTTTATCCCCTTTAGGAAAATCAGACATGGTGGGAAGCAACCTTTACAATGGATGCGGTGAGCAAATAAAACATCTGGTGCCTTTTATTCTTACTTATTGTAATCCTAGTTGTATGTTTAATGCAAAATGTGCTCAATATATTGGTTGATTTTTGATTTTTATTGCAGTCAAAGGTTTGACAATTGGGCATAATTATGTAATGTGAGGAATATGCTGTATTCTTCTACATGAAAATCATCACTGCCCACCATAATATTATACAAAATTATACAATATAATACAATACTGACTCACAGCTGACACACTGTTGCTTGTTAAATGAGAAACCTCTCCAGAACAAGTCAGATAGAGCAGGAATAAAAGCAGTGAAATATAGCTGTGGGTGAGTAACACAGAAGATGAACAGTCATTAGAGAGTAAGTAGAGCTATAAGTGGTATTTAGAAGCCCCAAGGATTTCTGGCTGCCGGTTGTCAGTGCTGAAAAYATGTATTGAACGGGACACGCAGAGTCAGCTAAAGCCTGTGCCAGTGCTCCAGGAACAAGGAACTCGAGCACTGGTAGGAATGCAGCTGARGGGCTGATGAGGTCCATTTGGCTTCTCCTGGCTGCTTCATAGCTCACTGATTTTTTCCCTCCATCCAGTAATAACTTAATCTCTCTCTGCTTCCTTTGCACATTATTTTGTATTTATATARCTCTATAATCAGGACAGTTACAGCATCCAAAGTGGAATATCCGGCCCTTGGTCCCTCCCTGCGGTGTTGCTGTTCTATGGTGAGGTCAGGGTTGGGTACTAATCACTTGCAGAGGGGCTGCCAGCTTCAGACTCTTTCCAGGTCTTCAAATACATATTTCAGTCAAGCTGCATGAATCAGACCCCTCTAGGCTTAGTGTCCAACCTGCAGCTGATCTTATTTTTCTGTTTACTGAAAACTCCAATTGGACATATTAGCCAGCCAAAAGGATAAAGTCTCYGCCTCATTCCTGTACATTGTTTTTTCATTTTCTAAGGACTAGYCAGGCACTTCTAGCTTTGTCAGGGAAGGTGAATTAGAGAGGAAATTCCCTTTTGTCACTTCCTTCTTCTCCCTTCCTGCCCTCCAAAATGAGAAACATTTAATGTTACCATTAAAGTAATAACAGATAAACCAGACCAAATTTCTTTGCTGCACTGGTTCAATGTACACTGCTCTGCACAGAAATTGCCTACTTTATAGTGCTGTTTGCCTTACATTGAGGGAAAGAAGATAGACCTTCAGAATAAGGTCTTACAAAAACATAGACTTCTATGGCAGAGCTAAACTGTGAGCTGCCTTCTAAAAGTCATATATAAATGAACTCCATGGCAGTTCATATTACAGTTATAAATATAAAAGGGATAGAAAAGGCCTCACCTGACACCCTGACTGTTTTTCGCAAGTGTTACTTTGCATTCCTACAAGTCAGGTGAAAATTCCCAAATGCTGGCCGTCRTCCAGTGATATTTCCCCATGCCCTGGCTCACCACCTTGGCAGTGTTTGAAGCACAGTGGTGCACTGCAATTGGTGGTTTTTCTGAGCCCATTCAGATGGCAAGTGTAGCCAGGGAGCATAACTGGGGATGGCAGCGACTTCGAGCCTGGCTCCAAGGCTCTTGGCAGCGCAGGGTACACGTGCCCGCAGCACCCTCCGCCTGCACCCCAGCCAGCCAGACACACACCAGACAACCTGAATGCCGAAGGAATGGTGTCACCCAAGCCGCTGCCGTCTCGTCTGCGTGGCAAAGTCCTTGGGTTAGGCATAACAGAACATCCAGGAAAAGGTTCATTTCTTGTTTCAATGTGACCTTCTGAACCTGCTTCAGAGTTTTCCGCAGCACAGCATCAGGTGTTTTTGCACCTGAAAACCGGAATTTAAAAAATGTACAGAGAAATGAGTTAGAACCATGGGACTGAGTGGGAGGAATCCTTATGCAATGGTGAAAGCATATGGCAGGGAGTCCACAAGGTGGCTTGCAGTGGCACATATCTGATGGTACTGACACTTCTGTGCCTCTTCATTCTTCCCTGGTAGGGTTGCCAAAGACCTTGAGGGACATATTCATATTCTTTGAAAAAGTCATTGGGGAGCCACTGAGCAAGGCTGTCCTTGAGATAATCTGAGTATCACCCTACTGTGACAATTCTCAGAGCAATACAGGCCAGCAGTAAGCAGTCTCCATGGGCCAGTACTGCAACTCAGAGAAGAAAAAAGGGCCACAGACCACCATCTGAAATACTTCTTTTGTGATCTCTCATCCCCCTCCTCCCACTGAAGCTTTCTATTTATTTCAAGATGTAGTGAGGATCCCAGACTCCTGCAGCCTTGTCCCCTTCTCATGAGCCCTGGGGACACAGCATGGTCTTTTCTGTAACTCCAGTCTCCCAAATTCAAAGCAGGTGAATTTGGGATTCTCATGATTTCATTTTCTGATTGCAGTATTGCTGCTCCACACCATGCATAGAAGATGAGAAATGCTGTGGATGTGAGGTTGGAAAGGATTCTTCCCTTGAATATATATTGTGGAATGCAAAAAGCCTCCTCAGTGACTCAAGAGTGGCTTCCTAGACCAGAGGAGAACACAACTGTTTTGGGCTTTCCTAAGAAACTCTGCTACCACAGCATCCAGGACCTCTTGAGAAAGAGGTTGTTTCTGTGTTACAGGAAGGAAGGGTTCTAAAATTTGCCATTAAGGTCAAGATAATCATCTGGGCCAGAAGTTCTTAATATTTTGGAGTTTATCACTAAGTAAACAAGCAGGAATGAGTCACTAGACCAAATTCTATGGAAAAAAATAACACCACCCCCCCCAAAACCAAAGCAACAACAAAAAAAAAACAATCTCAAAAACTAATAAAAGCTTTTCCTCATTCTCTGTAGCTCTGTTTCAGATAGGGGGCTCTGTGAGACTCCATGTAACTGCAGCTGGTGAGTGACAGAACTAAGAGGACTTGATTAAAGCTGCAACACAGACACAAGCTTAAAGAGAGGGAGAAATGGATGGGATATTTTGATAGACATGGGGCAACTGTGTCCTCTCTTTCTGTTTGGAAGCTATTTTAACGTGCCTGTGAACCAAACAAAGCACTGTCTGAGATAAAATACTCTTTTTCTGTTTCTTCAAAATCAGAAATTTTTAATGTTCAGGAAAAGAGAGAGAAAAAGAAAAGTAATGTGTACCTAGAGAAGTCACTCCTTTTGATGGACAAAACCAAATAAAATAATATTTGGTTTAGGATTAAGGAGTCAAAGTTTATGTGTGCTGGCATGCAGATCATTTCTGAGAATATCAGAGATGGAAAGAAGCCTTTGCTCACACCTGTCAGCTTTCACAAGGGAGCGGAGACCWCACAGCTCCCTGCCCCCACTGTTAGGCAGTGCCCAGTGACAGTGTAATGTTTTACTTTCCACTGATGATAGCAACACCCCAGGACAATTCTTCACCAGGCAGCCAGCAGGAAATACATCTTGGTTTGGTCTGGCCACATGACACACACAGTTAATCCCTGTAACTCCCATCACAATTAAAAACTCTGATTTAGATCCTACGAAGACACTGCCTTGCTGTTTTAACTACCCATTTTTTTACAGTAGCTGTTAAAGCAAGTCTTGGCTTCCAAACTCTTCTCTGCAGGTCAGACAGGTCCCCATGAGGGCAGGGACTGGATAACAGGGCTGTCATTGCTGGCCACCCCGGTGCCAGCAGTGGCACCTGCTAGACACCAGTGCCGTTTGCTGCCGGCCCCTGCGGGCAGGTGACTGAGTAATGAGCAGTTCAGCTGGGGACATGCTGTTGCAAGCTGCACTCACTGAGTTCCAGCCACCAGTTTGTTACAACTCTTATCTAAAAGTGCCCTACGTCAGCGGGGGTACTCTGGGTTCAAGTGTGACTACAAAGCCCACCTGCTGCCCGGGTGCTGGGATGCAGCTGCAGTCCGCCAGTCCCCCCGCAGCGGGTGTGTGGTCAGTGAGCAAGCCTCAGCGCGAGCCCAGTCAGCGCTTCTGGAGGCAGATGCTCTTGGGACCGGAGCAAACTTTCTCACTTAAATTGCTGACTCAGGATGCTTCAAGGCAGTGATCTCATGTCCCTTTTCTCTAATCTTCTCTCCCGTCTCAGGAAACAACTGTTTATTGCTTGTTGGTTGGCAACTTGACTACATTGCTGGTTTTGAAATCAAAGGCATCAGTAGCGGTTATGCTCTGTCATTTCTGTGCTGACCTTCAAAATATTCTCAGCTGAGGGCCATCTGTGCTTGCAGTCTAGCAAGCCAGTCAGGGATAACATTTCTAGTCCATGAGAATTCACAGCAATTTGACATTTATTTTCATTCTGAACTGGAATGAAAACTCAACACACTCAGACTTTCCATGTCATTTAAATTCTTAGTGCTGCTTCAAGGAAAATCTTTTTTTATCCATAGCACTTCAGCATTTGCTAAGGTAACAGTATTTGCCTTCAGTAATGCTGAAATGCTGCAATATAATGTTGGAAAAAATTTATGAAATATTAATATGTTAAATTTGGTGATGCATTTAGATATATTTACTTCATAATGAAAATATATCTAAATGAGGAATTCAAAATATTTTGAGTGTATCAAGCATAATTGAGAAAACAGAGACAGCAGATTTAAATTTAGTTTTGAAAATGTAGTGGTATTTAACATATTTTTGCAGCATCATTCTGACAAGAGAGGTTTTTCTGTCTTCTGTCCAAAAGTTATGGCTGTTTCTAATAATCAGATGGTGTCCTAGTTTAGCTAAATAGAGTATCTTACTCTGCTCCTTAGTGCAAGGGTTCTAGCCTCCCTTCAGGCACGTATTATTCCTTTTCCTGGAGCTTCTGGGACTGTTTCTGGGTGCAGGACAGTGATTGACAGTCTTCTGCTGGAACCCTCAGTTAAGCTCTGTGACAGACTTTTACAGCTCCCTGCTGCAACATGCTGCCAAAGCCCTACCCAGAAAGGTCTCCTAAGTTGTGTGTGTGCTGGCTGTTTGAAAGATCTGTGTGAGCACTGACCCACTGGCTTGTCTCCATCCCCCTTGCCTTGACTAGCAGCAGTTCTGCTGCTTCTCCTTTTCCCACTGCTGTCAATGCCAGTATTTTAATGAAAAATTTTGGAGCTCCTGTGTCAAGATATACGTTCAGACACTTAGTGCAGGATATGTCTGACTTCAGACCCTTGCTTCGGGAAAAAAACATGTTAGGCCAGCATTCAGCATTAACCTGAACTCTTCCCTAATTAGATTTTGTTCTGTGCTTTAGATATGATTTCCTTACTCCATGGTATTTAACAGCATGGGCCTCTATCAAGCCAGAGACTACTCTCCTCTCCTCGACATACAGAAGCTACTTGCAGTGAAAGGACTTGGACACACTTTTTACAGGTAAAAACACCCCATGGCCCAGTGGCAAGAGAAGAAAATAGAAATGTCATGACAGTTTCTCTCTGATGACATCCAGACTGGCTGTCTTTCTGGAAATCCCGGTAGGTTTGTCCATTTTACTGGACTTTGGGGAAGAAATGTATAAGACATGGTTAAAGGAGGTAATTTTGGAAAGTGATTCTGGAGCAATAGCTCTGTCTGCTTTCTTCATCACRGTTAAACCTTATGAGAGTGCCTCAAAGCTTAGGAGAGTGCTCAGACCACTGGACAAATGCATTTTGTGTAAATTAGTAGTAAAAGGAGTTTAGGAAACAGTTCAGATATGTAAGCTTCCACTTCTTCTGCTGTGGGGTACCAGATTTGAGAAATGTTTTCATGCATGACCTCTCACGGTGGATCTCATGCTGTTTGTACCTTTGTGCTTGATGAAATGTTTTAAAAAGAAAGCAAAGATGCTTGGCCATTTTTTTGCCCTGGAGGTACTATTATGGTGTCAAGTAAGGTAGATCATCACACTGATGTCAATAATATCTAAAAGAAGGAAAAACTGAGACTAGTTCAGGGTTGTGGCAGACCTCAGAGATAAACTTATCCAAGCATTAAGGGAGGTACCTGATGTTTTCATTCAAGGTAGGATATGAAAGTAATAAAAGACTAACTACAAATCCAAGAACAGATTTAGGCATTGTGAATAAAGTGAGCATCTTTGTATCTGTCTGATACTTAAAGCCTTTTGGAATGTGCTTATGTATTTTGCATTAAAAAGTCAACAAATAAAACACATAAAGGTAGGACGTCTCTCTTTCAAGAGACCTCACTGAGATGCAGTTATGTTCTTCCAGTTTGCTATCACTCTCCAGACCTGTGATCTTCCTCTTGGCCTGACAGTACCTAATCTTTACCAGGAGACACCTCACAGTTATTAAGTCTCCTTCCACGAGCCATCTTCTGAAGATATGGAAGGTGACACCATATTCTCCTCAGCCTAAAGAGACCTGAAAACACACAGGTCTTTGCGTTCTAGGTAAGTGCTGTAACCACAAGCATCCAGAAAAATAGGAGCAACATCTCCTCATCCAGGAGCAGGAGCAGGTAGGGCCTATAAAAAAGGAACGAGATGGCTGTCTGTACTTGAATGAGTGGCTCAGGTGCCTTAAGTTTTGCAAAGTACAGTTTTCTCTTTCTCCTTGACATACTATTCAGAGTGAGCCACAGGAAAAYATCTCAGTCCCTGTGTGTGACAGTGTTTCAGATGAATCCCACTCTTCAGTCTTTGCCTTTTGGCTGTTTTATGTGATCTGGTGTTGTGTGTCCCATTTGCCCACCTCTGAACTCTTTGTTTGCAGCACTGGGAAAACGAGTGGTTTGGACAAGGCTGTGAATTCCACACTCGTAGCCAAGACCTTCAACACCGGAGTGTAACAATGTGTGGTATTACCATGCCTATATAATCTTTAGTTCATGGAAGTTGAAAAATAGCCTCTGGAAACAAATGTTATCATAAAACAGGTGTGGGAGCGGTAACAAATTTTTTCCCTTCTGACCAGTATATCTCAAACTACCTTTTCAATTAAGACAAAAATACTGCAAATATTTGGGCAGAGTTCTAAAGGGAAGTCACTGTAAACTCATCATAACCCAAGAAATAACCCTGAGCCCGCATACCCAGACTATTTGCTACCAAGCATAAGCATCTCTCCCAGAATTAGAAATTAAGGAAATTCAAAGGAACAAATGTACTCTTTATCTTTTCATACCTTCTAAGCTGCAAACTTTTTCTAACATAAGTTATGTCTTTGATACTTTGGTACAAAGCTAGAAGAGCAGAATTCTTAGAACAGAATTTTGAACTGTAGAGTTTTAATTTAGTATGACCATTTACTAGTTCTGAAGACAAATTCTATGAGTGGGAGTCACCATTTACACACTGGACCTTAAATACTTTATCAGCTGGTATCGCTATAAAAATTTAAGTGTTTTCCTGTGGGTTCCATTTTTCACCCCCCTTTTTCTAGTTTCCTTCTGCTTTGAAATGCTTCGTTTTGCACGTTTCTCATTGTCAAATGTTTTTAAAATGCTTTTGGCAGAAACATTTTACAAGTGGGGAGGATGCCCCGGGCTTCTTCCCKGAAAATAGGAGACTCTGTGTGTGGGGTGGCTGACGCCAGCTCTGCAAATCTTTTAGCTTTGCATAAAAAAAATATCTTTTCCGGTAAACAATAGGATCCATTATTTACAGACTGTATTGTAAACATCTGTGGCAGAGAAGTCTTCTCATTGTATGCCTGTAATGACAAGGGCAAACCCTGCACAGGAAGAAGGAAGGACCAACCCACTTAACAGAATGAGACTTATTTGAATTCATTTTAAAGCCACCAACAAACAATCGATGGTTTAGCTGACGCAGGACATAAGCAAATAAGAAATATTAGGATACCTACGTGACATTCTGGCTCCATCAAAACAAGCAGGATGTTTGAAATTGGCATTAGAAGTCCAGGCTGAGTTTCTAATCTTTTTTTCCTAAAAAAACCCCGAAAGAAAACAACTAAAATTGCTCAGTTTAGATTGTAATAAGAGTGTTAAAGCTATGGCTTTCTGATTGATTGAAGTACTTAACACACATTTTTTAGACACTTTGATAACTACAGAAAAAAATAGAATATTGTTCTACCTCTAAAAAAGGAAATAAAATTATTCCTTTATGGACCTTGGCAAAGGACATTTCCACATTGTTACTGGCTGGCTGAGCTCTTGGCCTTAGGTCATCTGTTGTTTCAATTAGTCATTAGTGCTTTTGACTTGAATTGTTGTTGCGGCCTTGTAACTGCCCTGAGAAGAGATTGTCCACTATTCTTTGCCATGTTGCACCAAAGGGTCTCCTCTAGGAAATCACCACAGCCTTTCTGCTATGTAGATCATCCCAACCGGGGCTCCAAAGATTGTTGAGGTGAATCTTTGTTGCCATTTTTTGACAGAAGACTGAATTTCTAACTCTTTTTCCCCTCTCCATAATACCCCCTACTTCAACTGTTGAAAGCAGCCAGAATTAGAGTTCAGTTTTGGTTCTCTCCTTCTTTAAAAATTTTGTTTTCACACAGTTAATCAGATACAATAATCTGTTTTTATATTCTTGTATCATCAAACCTTTTCCTAATTTTTATTATCTGTTGTAGCAAATCCCTTTGCAGTCAAAGATATAATGTGCATGCCCTTTGCCATAACCTTCTTGTCTCTGCTCACACTCTCTTGAGGCTGACCTCAATCACCAAACACTTTTCACTTTTCACAGGCTTTAGGAAACACAGATCTTAGTGTAACTGGAGTTATTGTCCCCAGCACAAGGTGGAAAAACCTGAGTATGCTACTGCAGAATTCAATCCCAACTAATGTTTTTGTGATAGTTGACACTACTAAAAAAAGCCTATCTTTTCCAATGTTCTAGAGAAACAACTCACAGAATCTAGAATAAATGCTGTTTCTTACATACTAGTATATCACTTGTCAGTAGGAAGCTTGTAGGAGGCAGTAGGATGTTAGTCTTCAAGAATACTGCAGACTACTGAACTTTGCCTCAGTCAGAAAAATCGTCAGTGATACTCTCTGTATCAGAGAGTATCAGCAGTTATCAGATGGTGCATGATCACTGGCTAAAGCCATTGTTGTAAACAATTGCACTTAAAAAAAACTAAGTGGAGAGTTTTCGTTCTTCTCATTGTGCAAATGCAACTCAGAGAAGCACTCGTATTGAAATATACAGAAACATTATTTTATAGTTTAAGTTTTTCTGCCATTGCTACTAATAAAATAGTACTTCTGATGATAATTTCTGACCTTAAACAAATAAAAAAACTGTTCTGTAAAAGTTTTCTTTGGAAATACGTTGATGGAAAAGTATGACTTTTTCTTTACTGTACAAAACTACACTGGACCCTTTCTGGTTTTCATTCAAATGAGATGAAAATTGATTCAATTGTGCAATTTTGTCTTGGCAGGTGGTCATTTTTGGTGTCCCTAATATCATTTTACTGCTTTTCTATTTCGCCTTTTCATGCAACAGCAGAGCTGAAAAGCCTCTTTGTTACTTCAGTGTTGATCAATGAATAACAGAATTGAAAATCATTTTTTTCATCTAAAATTCACCAGTTAGAAACTTGCAAACATCAGTGAATACATTTGAACAAGCTAAAAATCATGTTTATATATAAATTTCTTTTCACTGCCATCTTTCAGCCACCAGGGAGTCTTCTCTGTGATATCAACCAGAATGTTGCAAAAATGATGGAATCAAGGAATATGGATTTTACTACTCACAGTGAGCCATCTGTATAGCACTCCAAAGCTAGAACTAACATAGGAGCCTGTGAGATTGGTTTGCCCAACTTCTACTGACTTTTTTTTTTCCTTTCTTGCTGATTTTTAAGGCAAAGGTACTCAGCAGAGTGGTTTGATTTACTAAACAGATTATTACACAGACAACTATAAATGGCACAAGTGAACACACTTGCTCTATTCATCTTTGGAATAACTCTGTTACACCAGGAGTGGATCTTTCCTGGAGCTGTTAGCTAAGAACCGTCTCTCCAGAAAAAGGGAGTTTCTAGTGGCTAACTGATAAAAAATTATTCCAATGGTACAAGCTAAAAACTGGTCAAGACACAGACTCAAAGAACCTGGAGATGGTTTGGTCATGTAGTCCCTTCCTGTAACAATGCAAAATTTTTCCCTACACAGCAGTTCATGCAATGCAGATTTTATGCAATCTAGCCTGATTTTAAACAATATAACTTTACAGTTTTCCACTCACTTTGCTTGGGCTGCTGTTCACAGTCTAACAGACTGTAAGAAATAATTGTTGCTTTTCAACCTACAGTTTCTTTTTTAAGTGTAAATCATGACTCTGTATGCACTGCAATGATTCTGTCTCCTCACCTGATAGACCTCATGGACCTTCTGGGACAACATCATTCCTGCTAGACAGGCTGTCTGGATGTAGCATTTTCAAGCAGACCAGAAATCAATGTTGGCAAACATGAAGGAAAAGGGGACAGGAAATGATAAATTAGTTAAAGAATGAAAACTTATAACCATACTCTTTAATAGATTAAAATGTTGCCTCTGTGACCCAGGGTGGCATTTGCATGTCTTTAAGCCCAACTCTAGCTATAGTCAGGTAGACATTGACTGACCTAAAGCTGTGTCAGTACTTGCAGAAAAGGCCCAACAGGTGCCCATGGCAATGTCATCTGCTGTTTTCTTTCGCAGAGTTTACAGCTGGTGATCCTTACTCAGTGCCTAATCCCAAAGGTCTAATTTCCTTAAGCATTTATTTTTTAAATATTGACTTAAAGGGAAGGGACAAAAGAAATGTGGAATGTGTCCTGAACACCCATAGGAAATGAAATGGTTTAGAGACTGCTCTGGATGCCAGCAAATCTGCAACATTGAACTTGAAAAGCGCAGTCCAGGTCTCTGGCTACAAGTAAAAAGATAACCTGCTTTGGCATAGACAGCGATGCTGCTGTCCAAAACCAGTCTGAATGTAACAGTGACAGGGTACGAAGAAATGTGTGATGAGATTAGCATTGTGGCTTTCCCAGCACTGAAGGGTAGGACTTCACTTTTGAAGGTGAAGCCAGCCCCAACTTGGATCCTCCAGTAGTGGACTGGAAGCCAGAGGGATGGACTACACTTAGAGCAGCTTTGTGCAACTCACTTGTCAGCGGCTTGGCTTCATTGGAAATTGCCATCCTGAACCATCCTCCACCCCTACATACACAAAAGTAGGCACATGATTTTCTTGTACACACTGTTTGTCACATCCTATAAGAAACCTTGCACATTTTCCAGTAGAACAAATGTAAAACAAAATTCAGTGGATGACATTTTCTTCCTTGTTTTTTTTTTTTTTTTTTTCCTCAGAGTTGTTCTTAAAAGTACATAAAATAGCCAAATAAAACTCATGTTAATGATGAAAAGCTTTAGGTTCCTGTGGCAAYTTATATTTAATTGCCTTAATGAAGAAAGGGCAAGAAAATTTATAACTTTTTACAGAACCATAGTGATTTTTTTCATTCTTATAGCAGGAATCATTTATATGCTAATCACATATAAATTAGCAAATCTCCTTCAAATGTTAACATTAATGTATAATATCATGAGCTTTATGTGAAAACTGAGGAATGTGATGTTCTTTTGGCATTCTATAAATTCTTTTGGCATTACTCACCTGAAAATCAAAACTGCTAGTGATGATAGTTTCAGTCTAGTTTAACACATTCTGTTTTCTCCAGCATAACCAAGTGATCTAGTCTTTTAAGGGAGCATAGGACTGGCATTTGGCTAAGTCTAGCCTAGCTGTCCTGGAAAGGGAATAAATATAACACTAGCATTGTTAGGAAAAGTAAGGGTAACCTCAGATTTGTAGTGCAGAAAGGACAGCAAGATTTTGCTTAAAGTGTTTTAGAATCAATAGAATCACAGAACCAATAAGGCTGGAAAAGGTCTCTAAGATCATCAAGTCCAACCATTAACCTAACTCTGCCAGTTTCATGTTTTAATTATATTTGTGAAGAGCAAAAGCCTGTTGTCACTGAAATGAAGGAAACTTTGGCCCAGACTTCATCTGGCAGATGCACTGTTGAATTAAAGAAGCCCAGGTCATTTTCATTCGGAGCTGTGAACTGGGATGAGAAGTTCACTGAAAGCCAGTTTATACAAACCGAAAGTCAGTTTGAGTGTAGATCTAATGAGAGATATTTAAGAAGTCCATATTATAAAAGAGATGGAGAGCAATGGAATTAGTGCCCTGCCTCACCTTTCACAAATCTTTCAGCTCAGATCTGATGGAAAATGCCATTCCTACTGTGTTTCGTTACTGCCTAAGGACAGACATTTTTCAGGTCCCTTTTCTGCAGCTGACTCACATCCTAGCTGCTTGGTTTTCATCCTTAATGTCAGATTCATAATAACATCATTAATAACATTAATTGATTATCCTATGGAAGTAAATTTCAATCCAGTAGAGGCAGCATCGGGAGGCATATGGCGAGTAGCCTGCAGCAAACTAATCTGCTGGAAAACTCCTCCTATCTCTCAGTGGTTTGACTTTGCCAATGTCTTTGTTTTTATCCAGTGCTTCAGAATTTCACTTCCATTACGTGTGTTTGGAGGAGGGTAGGCTTCTGTAACATTTTCTCTGAAATTAAATCCCACTGCTTTCATTCTAGAAGTGAAAATCCCTCCTAGAAATTCTTTCCAGCCTCTGAGTGCCCTTTATGGGTACCCTGCGGCTACAAGCCTATTGTAACACAGACCCCGTGCATTTCAACTCAGCTGTTCAAACACGTGGATGACCTGGACAGTTAACACTCACTCAGTCCTTTTATCTGACCCGATTTAGCTCTTTGGAAACAGCTCTTCGTTTTCTCCATGTTTGTGTCAGGGCAAGTTCGAATCAGCATATCTTCATCACAACACAGGGTCTCTGGGAAAGACACTTATAATTGTTAAGGTTTTGAAGCAAACAAGCAAGCATTGACAGGTGCATGTAATCCAGAAGTTTAGTGTCACTGTGCTGGAAGACAGCTGCCTGAAAGAGGGAGGAAAGAGCAGGGGGCTTGTTCTTTAAGTTTCAATATTAGAATATTTCAAGGAACAGACATAGCCTCTTTAGAGCAAATATACTCCTTTTGCCTTTTGAACCCATCTGCAAATGATTCAGAATGTGTTTGAAAACTTGAAATCTGTAAAGATTTCTTCATTCTCTGGCTGTACAATATAAAGAATTTTTCAATGGTATTCTACTGAAAAATGTGACACTATGCACACAGACTGATCACCATTTCACTTACTATTCCTTTACAAAGGCAAAAGGGGATGAAATGAGAAATATGAGTCCAATTAACAGGACAGTTGGAACTGAACTTGCTCAGAAATCAAAGTTCATGAAGGAGAGACAAGAAGGAAAAACACTGCAAAGAATTGTTAATAACCTTTTCCTTCAAAATACAAACATGAGCAACAAATTCAGGTTTCAAAAACAATGGAGATCATGCTTTTCACCTAGATTTGCACTGCATATCGTCACTGTGTTTTTAGTGTATCATCTGCTGCCTGGAGCTTCATGAACTGGAGAGATGTGCTGTCATAACAAAACTCTGCTGTGAACTGTTTCATCACAGTCACATTTCTCCCCACATGTGGTTGCTTTTCAGTGGTTGGTAAAAGCAAATCATGCACACAGAGGTTAAAACTACATGATGTTGTCTGATAAAAAACACTGCATAAAGTCAAGCTATCCATAATATCTGTGTTATTAGAAGCTTTATGTCACTTTTTCCAGTCAGATGGTGCCTGATCTGATGTCCATTCAAGATTATGGCAAGATTCCCATTGATTTAGTGGATACTGGATCAGCCCAAAACTCACAACAAAGGGAAGCAAAGAAAGGAGACCACAGGCAAATAYGTAGTGTGCAGAGTTTACTCTGAGTGATTCACAGGAGTAGAGCTACTGAGGGCTTCCTGGAATTAGTATTTTTCCTCAGCCATGAAGGCTTCAACATTTGAGTTGCTGAGGGAGCTGGGTCTGTCATCCAGCTCTACCTTGTCTGCCAAGTGGGTATAACCACAAGGCAGAGACATGGGCTGTAGCCCAGGCCCTGAGATACTGCACTCCTGTGTCTTCCATGGCATAGATTCAGAGGGAAGGTGGGGAGATGTAATCTCCTGAAGTATGTGAAATCTTGCAGCTAGGCCACCTCCTGGAGATGATGGAAAGGGAATTTCAACTGTAGAGTCCAAGGCCTTGCATTTTCTTAGGAAGAAAGCATGTGGATGAAATAGATGCCATCACTATTTTCAGAGGCAGGGAGAGGGAGGCTTTGGGCACAATTCATAAGCCATCTCCCAGATGAGGCCTCGGAGCACACATAGAGCCTGAAGACCCATTCTGAGGGAGGTATCAGGTTAGAGAGGTAATTAATAAGAATAGGCACCTAAAAAGTAAGGGTAGTCTTGTAGATAGCTACATGTTAGCTTTGTAAATCTGAGATTTGTCTGATGGCTCTCATCCTAGACATGACCTTTAAAACTCAATGCTCTCCTAAGAGTTGTCCAAACTCAATGGACTGCCCTGGTGGCTTGGTGCTCCTGGTCAAACCTTTGAATGGTTCTCAAAAGACAAACTATAGACAGGTCTTACCCCATGTGGATTTATTATGCTCAGGCACATCTCAAATCCCCAAAGCAGCAAGTTTAGCCTGTGTGATCCATCAGACTGTTCATTAGACAGTTTCCCTCTTAGGAAGTCATGGGTGCATTTATGAGATGGAGTATCTTGCAGGAGGTGATGTTTAATGATAGATCTCAGACCAGCCTCGTGTTAAACATTTATATAGACTCTCCATTCAAAAATGTTATTTTCCACTCTCTATGGAACTCTGTGCCTCTTTCCTAAGTCTGTGATTTCACCATCGTTCTTTGAGTCACCAACTTTCTCAGCATCTTTACTTTGTGAATACATTGCTCAGAGGTAGAGCCAGCTAGCAAAATGACTGGGGGAAAAAAAAAGACCCCTTTTTTTTCTCTTATCAAAATAGCCAAAATGGTATTTAGTGCTGATTGTGGTGCTACTAATAGGAATAATGAAAAGATATGCAAAAGAGCTACATTAGCATAGCCAGGTTGGCTACAGATGTAGATATCCCTCACTTCATCCTATGCATAACTGGCTGAGAGAACCCTTAACTAAAATCTCTTTATTCTTGTGCAAGCTGCTGTGAAGATTGCCCAAGTTGTGACTGAAGATACAATCTGAGCACAGTGACTGCTGCATTCCCAGGAACAATGATAAACTTTTGAGATGACAAAGTTTTAAGAAGACAAATTTGCATGCTTTTATCTGAAGGCAGAATCTGACTTGCAGTATCTCGATCATAGGTGACATATTAAAGAGAAAGCATCAACATAACCTAAATTGCCCATTGTGACTTTGTGAGCCTGGCAAGCAGAAACCTTACCCTTTCACCTGTCACTGAAAATGATTTGATATGGAAATAAGGCTGGAATTCCACAGTGCTATTGTCACAGTTATTCACACTAACTTCAATGGCTACTGCCATAATACACATCGCTCAAACACCAAGTGCCCGGTCCTGATGGATTGCATCATTAACTAATAATTGCAGGTCATTACCAGCTTGACCCTGTAGGGCGTGTGCTCTCTCCCCTTGAAAGTAGCTCTCAAGTAACTACCTGGCTGCTAGTGAAGAAATCATAACTACTATTTTTAAAACTTTCTTTAAAAGTTCAGAAGGTTTCTTGCAATGCACTTTTTTATTTTTTAAAATAAAAATCCTTCGGTTTTAATAGTAAGTGTTTAGAGTGTTTATGTATGTGTGTGTGTGTGTATGTGTGTCCCCATATTGCTCTGGGGATGATAGATCTATACTGTGTAATACACTTTAGTATCATCTGAAGATTCTTTTATGCCAGCGATCCAACAGAAAGTTGGCTTAGTTGAAATGTAAACCATACTCTAAACATTCGCAAAAAATATATATTTCCTTCAAAATACAAATAAGCATTTATGAGAATTAGAAATGTTTTAATTGAAAGCAAAGCATTGGTCCCACAACACCAAAAAGTCCTTCTGTGACTCTAATCATTGTAATAGGGTCTGCAGTTTTTGCAGAGCTGGATGGACGGCTGGAAACCAGCATATTAAGAAAGCAAATCAATCCACAGGTGTTGCCCTGTGGATTCCAAACTCTCTTGGCTGACATACATGCAATTCCTGTCCAAGGGTCAGAGAATAACTCAGCACTTATTGCCCTGAAGCCAAACCAGGACACAACACAGAACACGTTGTTCTTCTTTAGAGTTTCCTCAGCACCCTGTACAGTCCCAGTCTGTCTGTCCCTGCTCTTCCTGTTCCTGAATCATACAGCTCCTCCAAGTCCCAAACAAAGGATGCTCAATGCAAATAAAAAGATAGGCTGATAATGATATCTTCTAAATATTTGCTATGGGTGGGATTTTCCCCACCATCTGATATAGGGGGAAAAAACAGATAAGGCACAGTCGCCTAAACCAAATGTCCCTAGCAGATACAGCAGATTTCTGCCAGTCAGCAGACAGGCTCTGATTTAAAATATCAGAAGACAATAAATGTAATCAAAAGGAGGATGAATAAAGTAAAACCCACTGACAATAGTCACTGGGTTTGACGTCAGATCATGTATCCTGGATCCATTTTCACTGTTGTAGCATCTTCATGAAAAGCGTTTTAGTGCTTTAAGGGTTATCCAAGTGGCATGTGATTGCTAAGAGGACCCAGGAAGGAAGGGGCTGAAGGATGGGTAGATTAATGGAAAGGAGAACTATGTGGAAGGCCCAAATACCTATCACAGTATAAACACAGCACGAACCCCTTGACCTTTTGAATTGCCCACAATTGCTAGATGTTAAATGCTTCTGGAAGCAGTGCAATGCTGGTTTTGTTTTGCATAATTAAAGGAAGTTTGCATTCTAATTCCTTCATCTGTGGTGGTGTCACAAACCGCCGAAACTCTGAGAGCGAATTATGCAAAGTGGAGATGTGACACAGCTTACCGATCTGGTCATTTTGTGCTTATAAGATACATACACATTTAAGTGCTGTGAATGAGGAACACCTCAGGCTGGAACGTCATCCTAAACTTGCTTAATTAGTCAATTGAAGTCATTCCATGTGTTTGACCCCAAACTTCCTCAAGAGTTCCCACCACCGATCAGAAGGAGGGAGTCACAGACACAGGAAGTAATCATGTTACCAAAACAAACCCCACTTACAATTTGACAGTTTCATAAGTTACTTATGCCACACAGCACTGAAAAATAATAGCAAGAGCACATTGATTAAGAGATTCAAGCCATAAGTATTTTTAATTATCAGTTTAAAATAGATTCATTGTGTCKTCATACTACTTCATGCCTCATGTTTACATCCACATAACTAACTTCCTGAGGTTGATTATGCTGTCATTTTTTCTCCCTAGGGCTCAGTTAGAGCAAATTAAAATAACTAGAGAAGTCCTCACAGTGTGCAACTCAATGAGTGGTTAACAACTGAAGAACTTCTATTTGTCTGGGTCCTACTGCACTCTAGGAACTGTACTGAAAACAAGCTCTTAACAAGATCGTGTTGAATTTTCCCATGTGATTGCTTAATTTGTCTGGGTTGCTACTACACAATCCAATACTATAGAAGCTGATGTATAGTCTCATTTTCCCTTATGGCTTTCACCCTTTGTAGTCTGCATTTAATACAATTTAATGGTCAAGCTACATAGCCCTGCGGATCTTTCTGTACTTGCAGTAATTGTATTAGAGCCTCCAAATGTTGTGGGCCCTTTTCAGATTTCCATGGTGAGCCTAATTGATGTAAGTGAGAGGCACAGGAGCTGAGGACATCCAGGTGAAGAAACTCAGTTGCGGGTAGAACAGATCAGGAGTAAAAAAATACCTAAATATAGTGTCTATATTTATACTTGACTCAAAAAGTAGTGAGCTTTTGTCTTGTTTTCTCTCTTGTTAGGACTGTGCCTTCTTGGAAGAGGTTTCTCCTTTTAGCACTTAGGCTTCCTTTGGGCACCACAAGGTTCATCATAGAGCCAGGGGCAAATATGATGTTAGGTTTGATGTGACCACAGCCCTGCTAACACCTCAATTAGCAGACACAATCAAAAGATGAAAGAATAAAGCATGAGTAAAAAGAGCTGTTGCTTGCTTGACTTTGTACTAATTACTTCTGTGCCAAGAGCAGGTAACAACCTGCACTTGAACATGGCTGGCAGTTCTATGCCCCTCCAGCCCACAGTGTCTGGGAAGCTGTTTTTCCCCAGCAGAGGATGATTCCCTGGAAAAACAGTTTGTGGCTTCACGCTCCAGTGCTGCTTCCAGGGGCTGAGTGGTCACCAGAGCTACGTCAGGAGGCAGGAAGTGGGGAAGCCAAAACACCCCAGGAGCAATTCAAATGCTTATGCAGAGGCATCTGAGGTCATCTATGACCATGCCACTTCACCTTCCACTGCTGCTTCAGAAGGGTTTGCTGTTGGACATGAGTCATAGCTGAGTTTGTCTCCTTAGTACTCTCAGGTACCTGAGATTGCTCTGCTTGTGTTGTGATTGTCCCTAGTGGGGAAAATTGTCCTTCTCACTGGCCTTCATTTTTTATCTGTGTTCTTTCAAAAAATAAACCCAGCCAGATGCAGGGATCAAAACCCTGGTCCTTGTAYCCTGACATCTTCACTGCCTTCCAGAGGCTACCAGCTAGGTCCCAAAGCCTGAGGAGATTTTTCTCATCCTCGCCACAAAACCCTTATTACCTGCTTGGGAATTGCAGCATCATCTTGAAATTTGCACTTTATACTCAACAGAGCAGGAACAGTTGTCTCTCTTTTTTTGATGATATACCTGACCTATGATTGGAAATTTCAAATGGTGAACAAACAAACTTTGCCAGTTCTGTGGAAAAGTTTGCTTGCTTGATGTGAAGTGTCTGAGCACAGCATTTTTGCACAAGAACATTTCAATTCCGATCAAAATTATCCACTTCATAGGAAGAAAGATGCGAAAAAAGTGTTTGTTTCAAAGTGAAATTGAGAAAGGAAAACACTTTCATTTTATTTCAGCTCACAATGTTAATTTATTATTTAAAGGAATATATTGTAACAGCATTCCTTCCGTCCAGACAAAACAGTTCTCTCTGTTTCTCTTCTAGTTTCTCCACTTTCCATGTCTCTATCATTTGTCTGAAAACCAAGTACCTAAAGACAACAACAACTGCGTAAAATTTATTAGATAGCTTAGGGAGCTGTTCTGGATTTTGTTCACATTCCACTGTAACAGTGACTGAAACTGATGGGAATTTAACTAGTAATCTCAACAGGAACAAGATCACGTCCTTTCAGTGGAGATGTCATGACCTTCTTCCATAAACTTGCTCATGTAGAATTTGTTTTCTTTCAGACTGTGTATGCATATGAAAGTTATTCCAAGAAAGAGAGAAGCTGGGAGAGTTTTCTTCTCTTTTCAGTATGGGATCATCTAACGAGTGTCTCTGTAAGTTAATGTGGAATGGGATTCACTTAAGTTTCCAGGCTCTTGTAGCCTGAAATCTGCAGCACAGCACCAATGTTCTCAGCATTAACAAGTACAGAGAAAATAAAGGTGTCAGTTTTGCAGTCTATGTAGAGAAGCACAAAACAAACTTGCATTAAAGGCACACAAAAATTAAGGGCATCTTTTATATGTAATGGTTTTCTATACGAATTGATAAATGATGACTTTAGAAAATAAATTTGCCAGTTTTGATGATGTGACAAACCTTAATAAGTTTTTCTGAGCATTGCTGAAAACCTGGATCCAGTTGTTGTGTTACAGGTAAATAGTGGAATATATCGCATGTGAGAAGCAGAAAGGCAGCTGCCGCTTACCCGTCCTCCTTTCACGGTGGTGAACCATGACTGGGAGATGTTCCTGTTTGTGCCAGTACCTGCTATGCACACACAGCACCACCCGTATTCCAGAGCTTTGACCTCAATATCTTATTTTCTGGGAGGAGAAGGTGTTTCAGATGTTACACCTGATATTTCTGTGTGTAAACAAGGTAGCTTGAGGCAGTTCCTGAAGTGTAAGAGCTGGCCGTGCTTTGCTGTCAGCATGGCTATGGTGTAAAAGTGAAAGAAGAAGGGAATCTAAGGTGCTGAAGGTAGGTAGAAGACAACCAGGACCATAAAGATTTCCTGGCTTTGAAATGGAATAAATCCAACCAACAGAAAGGTGAATCATTTACCTTGGAAAAGACCTCTAAGATCATAGAGTCCAACCTTTGACTGATTATCACCTTGTCAACTAGACTATGGCACTAAATGCTACATCCAACCATTTCTTAAACATGTCCGGGAATGGTGAATCCACCAGCTCCCTGGGCAGCCTGTTCCGATACTTAACAACCCTTTCCTTCCGTGAAGAAATTCTTCCTGATGTTCAACCTGAACCTCCCCTGGCACAGCTTGGGACTATGGGAGAAGAGGCCGAGTCCCACCTTGCTACACCACCTTTCAGGTAGTTGTAAAGAGTGATAAGGTCTCTCCCCTGAACCTCCTTTTCTTGAGAATAAACACTTTCAGGTCCCTCAGCAGCTCCTCTCTAGATCCTTCACCAGCTTTGTTGCCCTTCTTTGGACATGCTCCAGGACCTCAATGTCTTCCTTGAGGGAAGGGGCCCAGAACTAGACTGAAGGAGATGAGCATCTGTTATGGGTTTCCATGTGTATGACTCTTCATGACCTCATGTGCTCCAGTTCTTATAGGTGTTACCCGAATGATGACTCACAAATGATGACTCTCCTCACTTCTGACCTTTTGCCTACTGCCCGGTACCATATTTCTGGTTGTCAAGCAACATTTACTACAGTTGTCCAATAATAGAACTAAAAAATTTCTGCTACTTTTTTCCTCCACAATGGAAATAAATGCTTTTTCCTCTCCAGCTACATTTTTAGCTGCTTTGCTTCATGTCTTCTCATAGCTCCAAGCAGACTCCTTGCTTGGCATCTTGGTCTTCCTGGGTGTTTTACCACTCATTTTCTTATTGTGGGTGCTTACCTCCACTTTCTTATGCACTAAGCCTCTTTCAGTTTATTGTTCAGGTACTTCTTTACTTCTTTTTCATTTCACAGACACACCCACCCACCCACCCATGCACACACACACATACACCCCCCCCCAAGCAACACTTAGCTTACTTGTACTGGAACTACTACTCTTGTCTTTGCACCTTGTGAATTCACCTGTGTGAATTTGATTGCAAACACCTTCAGGCAATTTTGAATGCAGGAACACTGTTGCAAATTCAAAGTTGCGCAATTACAACTCTACTTTCCCGCACTGAGAAAATGTTTTTGCTGCTGAAACGCAAGACTTTCTTTCCCTTGATTCACTATTTCATATCTTACTGTTTTCTTGGACATTACAGGAGTTCAGAGATGAGAAGTTTTCCCTTGAATGTGCTTCTTATATGTAAGTTTCAGGAGAAAAATAACAGGTTTCTTTAAGGTATGTGTTTGGTTCAATGCCTCATTTAGCARCATGGGCAAGTCTATAACCTGTGTTGTTCTATGAACAATAATACATTAGTCACAGAAGACATCAGCAGTTTGTTAATGCAACACATTTCCTTGGACTTCACTAACATTTGCCCCTCCCTGTGCATTTTGCAACTATTTCCTGTTCCTTTACGAGGTGATTGACCCTTTGTACATTTTAGGTATTCTCATTAAGGGCATTATTGAACCCRTATCTTAAATAATGTTAGAACAAAAGACTTCCCAAGAGATTCCAACTGTTCTGGCATGGAGCATGTGACACTAAGTGATTCTGCACTCTCTGCTTGGAGACACTGCACCGTTCGAATGTCCTGCTGGCAGTTTTCAGAATGAGTTATGAAATTACTGCTTCAAATCAACACGCATAAAGTCTCCCTTTCATTTTCACTGAGACTAATCGACATTTTTAAATGCCAAATCCAGAGAACTGTTCCAAGACCCAGTGCATTCTATTCACACTCTGTTCTTGCCAGTGTAGGGGGCTCATCTGCTRACACAGACAGTGCCCACTGCTGCAAGGTATCTCTCTGCATTATCACAGGGAAGTTGGGGCGAAGCGGAGGAAGCGAGATTGCAGAACTACTGACAATCAGTCTGCCATTAGTTCATGTGAAAGGGGGGCCATGTCTAGAAGAGATTTTATTGACTTGAGGCCCATGCTAAATACCTTTCCTCCAAGTACTGAGGATTTCATCAGCTTGAGCCTGATTCACCACACATAATAACAGCAAAAAGAGCTCCCCTAAACACACTCAGAGAGCAGTAGCCATTTAAGGGGGGGGTGTAAGGGGGGTGTGTGTGTGTGTGTGTRGGGAGTATAAAACAACTTGGAAAAACTGATTGTGTGAAAATAGCTTTCAGAGACACAATTATTCACCTTTTCACCATGATGCTCTGCCTTCTGCCCTGTCTGTTGTATTGGACTCTCTGTGCAGATGTTAGATCAGCAAATACAGTGATCTTTACAATTATGCATCTACTGCATCTGGAGAACCATCAAAATTATTTAATTATGGCAGAAACTAAATCAAAATAAATCAGGAATGAATCTGTGCACTGCAGTTCCCACTTCCCATTCTCCTGTCCTGGCTACACATACTGTAAACAGAGTGTAAATAGCAATCGTATTTATTTATAGCAGTAATAATGCGGATTAAAATATGGAAAAAAAAGTTCATAGATGCCAAATCAGGTCATGCCTATGTCCACAGAGAAATAGTTTACTGAAGGCAAAAGAAGAAATATTCTTTCCTCAAAGACCATTTGTGTCTACTCCTTAATGAATAAGACAAATGCATGTGCTAAGCAAGTGGATCACCTACCCTTGGAAGTGGTACATAAGGACCAAGTGAGAATATCCTGTCTGGTACGACCTGTACTTGATGCTTATCCGAAGACTTGTCTTCTATAAAGATGAGACTGTGCATGTCTCTATTTCCATCTTTGCCTACATCAGGAGTGCGCGTTTGGAATGGGTCTCCCACAGTCACCCCCATGTGCTGCACACTATCATGTTGCAAATCATCATGGCTTGCATAAACTGGGCTCTCGGAGACATGCCCTGGCTGCCTATGGATGTCCTGTCCCTGGAACCAAACCAGAAACAACATCTAGTGAAAAACTTGCAAATGTTCAGTCCTCCTTTTGGCTGTTACGTGTGTCTAAAATAAGACTGAGTGATTTGCCCTCTGGAAGCTCCTGTTCTCCTCAACTGACTATGCAGGAAGCCGAATTTGCCTAGCTCAGATATAGATGATTGACTTGACAGACATATAAAGCTAGGAAAGATAAATCCCACCCTAGGCATCTAATTCAAGGCAGAATGAAATGCTCCTCATTCTTTTAAACACAGTCACACAGCAGAGAGGCTTAATATGTCTTCCTGTCCCTCAGTGGTTGTCTGACTCTGGTCTCAGCTCATTGGAAAAAAAATCACCTCTCTCCTCTCTAAGACRTGGGGAATGGCAAGTTTCACTTTCAAAACAGCTGGATATTTTTTGCATCAGGGTGTGAGAGTGGATAATGTTCATATTGCAAACAACTGGCACTGCTCCTGTGTCACCAGCCCCGACCTTTGGCCAGTGTGCTTCGTTACACAGACCTGTGGACTCGGAGCTCTGTTATCAGCAGCAGGCCAAAGCACAGCGCTGTTATACAATATCTCACCATAAAAAACACACACAGAATAGTCCAGACTTACAATAGTTAAAAAAATTCCATGAGAGTGCAGGCAAGGCCACCAAGGAGTGCACTAAAGGCATTCTGCCCCGCTCTGTGGGCTCTTGGGGCAGTCAAGACTGGCAGACGCATGGCCAGTCGAGTGCATTGGCTCCTGTTCCCCATTTTGCCTCCACAACAGCTTTTCCTTGTCCATCTCCATAAATTTTTCACTGTTTTGACTGTTCTATACTATATTATTTTTAATGGTTTTCTGCTACTGATATGGAAGGAGGATTATATCTATCAAAAGGAACAGGCAAGGCCACAGCTGTTGTTTGGAGGTTTTTTGAGAACATACTCCTCAGATCAGTCAACTTGTTACTGCAATTGCTCTGTTATTGCAATTTCTCTTCTTTGCTACCTCCCTTTATGCTACTTTTATCCTGTGGCTCAGCATTTATAGCCATAACGTTTAACTGTGCAAAGAAAAAAAAAGAAAAGGAGGAAAAAAACCCCAGCTACAATGCTTAAAATCTGACAACTTTGTCAGCTGTGAGTTGACATTGAAAAAAAATGTGTCCTTATTGCTTGAACCCGCTCTAGTCATGAGAACATCAGTTCTATAAGAGGAACCTTGCTCAAAATCATAGTCAAGATTTCCTGGTGTGGTTTACCATGTTAAAATAATAATACATGCATTAGGTCATCTTCTCATATACTCTACTGCACTTTGCTTCACAGCCTGTGGAACAAACAAGATGTAAGAGCATTTCCAATGCTGAGCTCAAGGCTCTGATTGACTCCAATTTTTTAACGAATCTAAGGAATATTTTCCTAGTTGAACTTGAGGATTTTCCATGCATTGATGAAGTCTGTGTCATGGCACAAATGTGGAATGAACAAGGTGTAAGTGCATTTCCAATGCTGAGTTCAAGGCTCTGATTGACTCCAATTTTTTAATGAATCTAAGGAATATTTTCCTGGTTGAACTTGGGGACTTTCCGTGCATTGATGAAATCTGTGTCATAGCACAAATGTGTCTCACATTATGCTGCCTCCAGGTCTCACCTGTGCTGACCTCAGCCATGACTAGCAACTAAGTTCAGAAAACATACGGAGCAGAGACAGGGTTCATTTGTCTCTTTTCTTCATAGGAAAAATACTTATTTCACAGAGCCCAGCAATCCTCCTCCTTTTTCCAGGAGAATCAGAAAGTGAGGCTGCTGTCTAGCAGAAGAGTGGCCATTCACTCTGGTTTTGTGTGTCAGCTTCCTCACATGAACAGACAACTTCTTTTATACAGCAGCTTTTTTCTCTGCTGCAGAGATGCCATGTGATGGGTATATTATTGGTCATCTTTCTCTTTTTTTATGTTCTTCCCTCCACTGTGTTTCCTGTCTTTTTTCTCTATCTTGAAAARCGTAGAGTAGGAGTACTGCCCTGCTTTTTACTTGGAAAAACTGAATTGTCCTGTGGTAAAGGCCAATGTTACAACACTGAAGAGGTTTATTATCCCTCTGGCATCTGGAAGGGCAAAGACAGAATGATAGGGAGTGAGCAGAGATAAATGAGAAAACAAGGGAGAAATGGGGACACCTACCAATGGAATATCTTCTCTCCTTGAGGACTTCTAGCCACTACGGTCTGGCACTCACCGCAGCCTGGAACTGCCAAAAACCTCTTCTTCTCTGGGACTTTGGGTCCCCACTGGCCAAAGCCCACCTGGACTGTAATTCTACATCTTTCAGTGAAATTGCACTGTATAAACTCAGCTATATGTTTTCCTGGCTAAGAGAGTTCCCTATTAATAATGCTCACGAACTTCAGTTGCAAATCTTCTGGGAAAATTCAGTGATACGAAGAATACTTTAGCTTTCAGCTGACCTAAAACTATGCAACATAATATTATTCACACTGGCAGTAAGCACAGAGTCAAATTCACAGTTTTTCACAGGCAGAAACAAGGCAAATTAAAACCAAGCAGTTACAAACAAGAGGATAGGTGTTTCACTCCATATGATTAGCTTTTGTCTCATTGCCTGTGTATCCTTTGGAGTTTATGGTCCAAAAGATAACTAAATCTCTTCAATATACTCCTGGTCACTAAACCCATGCTTAGAACATAATTTAGATAAAATACTGCGAAGCTTTGCTGTAACTAGTCTCTATGAACTCTGGGATTTTATTTTTTTTTTTGCAGTTCAGGTAAGCAGTTGGTTTCTGACTGCTCATCTGACCATATAGTAAATTCAGCTGGTATTTTGATGGTTCATCTGTGGTGTGGATTTTTGGCAGTATGAGAATTACATAAACGGTTGTTTTTCCAGTACTGAAACAAGAAAGGCACCTGCTGAGGCATCCATGCCAAGGGGGCGTGCACTGCTCATCAGCAGCAATTCTTGGATAAAAAATGAGTAAGAAAAGAAGCCATGGCTTTTGCGATGACATTTGCTTTGACTGATCAGCAGAATTTGAACCTGTGACCTTCAGTGTYATAACACAGATTACTTAAGTAATGTCATTAACTGGCAGAGGGAAGGTGGTGTTCTTTAAGGAGACTGGCAAAGTCCACACTTGTTTTATAAACCTGTCAAACCAGAACATTGGGACGTCATAAAAAGACAATGACAATTCCATTAAAGTGTTCTTTTATGTTTACATAACGAGAGTTTTAACGTATCTCAGGTTTGAGGAGGAAGAGTGAGGTTTCCTAAYGGAGAATAAAGGTTACTTTTTCCCTCATACGGTCCCATTGCTAATGGAAAAGAGCGCCTGGCAGGAAGGAATCCTTGACTGAGTCTGAGAGAAAGTCTGCATTATGCAAGACTTGCAGGGAATGTGGAATTCCCACAAGAACAGCACCCGGGCTCCCTCCCATACTGACAACTGGTCGTTATAAAGAGTAAAAGAAAGACAAGCAGGCAAGTGCTCAAGAAAAAAAGCACAAAATTGCGGTGATGATTTGCTCCCTTTCTGTTAAGATGGGAGATTAAGACTTTCTGCAACTGCAGGCTGTAGACATCAAAGGGAAAAAACCCAACTGATTACTTCTATCAAACTTAAAGCAATGTTTATTTGAATTCCCTTTAGGAATTGACTTGTAGTGCTGCAAAGTCCCAGGAGATTTTATTCCATGGGGAATTACAGCAGAGGCAATGGAGATGAAAAAGGGGTTGCATTCCATTTCGGTTATCATTAGTGAACAAGGGTACTCAAACGTGTCCTCTGATAAAGGCTTTTTTGGCCAGAGCAGGGCTCAGAAGGGAAGCAAAGAACATGCCTCTCTTAGGTACATTGCGGCTCTGTGCACAGTGGGGATTGAATTGAAGGAAATGCTTAACCTAGCCAGCCCGTGATAACAGCTTCCACCTAATCCCTAACCAACCATCCCCAGCCTCTAAGGCCTCACTGAGGATTTTGGAAGCTGACTGATAGGTTTGCAGGAACCAGCTCCTATATATTTTTGAACATTTTAGAGTGATTCTGGCTGCTGTTTTCCCAAAGAGGCTCTTTAGCTTTTCCTTTAATTGTTTGACAGTTCACGCAAAGAAAAAAAAAGCAGTGCAAAAGACAGAATTGCACCCGCAGTCAAGGTGCATTAACATTGGAAGCTACAGGCAAATATGTCAATTGAGAGTTCTCAAGGAAACAGTTCATAAACCCCAACAGCTGATATCAAATGCAGGACAACACAGCCATATAAAGAAGAAGGTTGTCTGACATCATTGCCAGAAAACAGTCCTCATTGATGGAGTCCACCAACAACAGGTGATGTAAGAGCTGGCAGTGAATGAAGCCGTGAATGTGATGTCTGGCAGTATTTCTTGAGAGATGGTCACAGCACAGCAGCTGGAGACTTACAGATCACCATTAAAAAGAGATGCCTGAGGACAAACYTGTGCAGTCTGACTCCTGTGGCCAACAGGAAATACCTCCTGCGTGTTTCGTTTCTCTGTTCTGTGCACCTGGCTTGGGCTGGATTGAGCATTGTAACTCATATACSACGAACCAAGTTATCTAAGACATTCCTGACCCTTTAGTTGCTTGTTCTATCCCTCAGTGTCCACACAGAAAGGTGACATGAAGAAAAGTGGGGAGAACAAAATGTGCCGGTGTCCCAAGTGGTTGCAGTGCACGGTCAGTCACRTAAGAGCAAACGCATGGTCATCTGCACTAAGACCTGTAGCAGCTGCAGGGTGAAAGAACAACACCCTCTGCCATCCCTGCTGTGACCCGGAGGTGGGCAGCTGGTCAGGGACACGGAGGATGTCACAGCTGCTCATGGCTGAGAGAGCCTCACTCGGTGCCACCAGAGCCCCCCAGACACCAGTAACCCAGCTGTCTTTGCCACACAGCCTTGTTACCTGTTGCTGGAGCGGGGCCGCTGTGTGTCAATTCACCAGCACTTTTGGTCTCACACATTCAGGGTCACCTCAGCCTCAGCCTTGGGCAAGCTCCATCCCTTCCTGTTGCCTGGTGTGCCTAGCTGCCTGAAACCTTGGAGCTGCAGGTTCTCTGCCAGGACACTGTTCAGACTAGCATATCTGCCTCTGACTGGATGAGCCCATTGTCATCCTTTTCACTTCTTGGCATGTGCCCTATCTTGTTCAGTGCTTGGCAGCTCTGCTTGCTGTTTCTGAGTGCCTTGTCCCATGAACAGTGCTATGGAAAGGCTGTCCTTTCCGAAAGCAGCTCCAACCAGCATGGACAGGGCCTAGGTCCAGCTAAACTGCCTGGAGTGCTCCACTAGGAGGGCCGAGAGGAGCTGTGAGTGGTGCACAAACACATCTCAAATGGGTGTTTTGTCACACTTGCTGCTCCAGAGGAAGGAACAGGGCACTGAAATGAAATTCAGGCATTGTCAGACTGTTTCTCTGGAATCAGGGTTTTTACTCTCAGCAGAGTATGTAATTCTGGTCTTATTGTCCAACAGAATGGAAAAGGAAACAAATATTTAGAAGGTTGCAGGGGAAGTAGAGAATGTCTTGAGAATTAAATGGACTGAAGGATAAGGACTATCTGTCGGTGAGTGAGCCAACATATCCTTAAGTTTAATGCTTCAAAAAGCCTGCTGGATTTTATGAAATGAGATCATGGCTTCTGCCTTTCTCCTTAAGAAAGCACATTCACATACTGAAAAAACAGCAAAGGCCAAACTAATGTGCATTACTTGGCAAGAGCAGCAGAAAAGCCAGATGGATAACCAGTGTGCTGCAACTCAAATGGCAGCCTGGGTAAAGTTCAGCAGCTGGGCAGGAAAAAGAAGAGCATGGGCAAATATTGGCCAAGCACATGCTCAACAACTGCTGCAAGTCTTCCACAGCAAACCCATGCATTCCCATGAACTTTCCCTGATAAGCTGCCATGGCAGCAGCCATGGCTGAAGAAAGGGCTGTTGCTGTGTGGCTCCAGTGTGTCGTGTGTGACTGCATTCGTGTCTGCAAAATGGCCCATTATTCTACAATGACACAGTTCTAGATTACAAATAATTTAGATAACACAGTAATTAGGGCCATGTAAATATGTAATCTAGGCAGAAGATGAATTCTTTCCAGATGAGAAAGTTCCCTTTGGACCGAGCCACGTTGCCAGTTCACTGGGGCTGGAACATCTCATGGGTACATGTTTGTTTCTCTGTCCCTCTGAAGGACCTTCAGAAGGTCCTCTCATCTGTTGAACGGGCATCTTTCAGTGGCACTAAGTTCACTTTGAGATGTAGCTGATAAGTAATCAGGAAAAAACCTTTTCTGCAGACAGAATATTATCTGAGGAGTCTTGTCTGCAGAGAGGAGTATCTTAGAAGAGGCCAGGCCTTCACCTAAAAAATTTCAAGTTCACGACACACTTTCAAGTAGTCCAGGATTTTTCTTTTATTTTCTTTTCTGACTTTTTCTTGTCATGCCAAGATCTCATCAGTCTAATCTGTCTTTGTAAAATAATTTAGTTTGGGGCACAGAAGCAAGAACATGTGAACTGCTTGTAAACACTTCAAACATCATGAAGGATTTCTTTTCTGGGAGGAACTCTTATGTACCTGGTGAAGGTATGCATGCTGCAGATAAAAATCCTCTGAAAAACCCATCTACCAGGGATCAGAAAGTTCTCTAGCAGCCAGAACCCCACTCTTGCACTAACTTCAGAAATTCCTGTGCATCATTGCAGAAGAACTCGCACACTATAAAAACATTTTAAAGCCAGCTGAAATGAAGAGCAGGATAGAGAAAAATACAGATTCCCTAATGATGTCTGTCYGTAAAGCAATGCTGAGGACTTTTCCAGAATCCACTATGTGGTACAGGCCCCATGATCTCTGAGAGGTTACGGCAGAACTGAAGGAGTTTGTACATGGGTGATTGGACTGGGCAAAGACTCAGAAAAGCTCTCATATGTCAGAGAAATTGAAGATTGGAATCACTGGCCCTAGAACAGAAAATAATAAGAAGGGACACGTCTGTAGAATACAGAATACAAGTCTGTAAAATAATGAAAGATCTAGAGAGCACAGATATGGAGTATCCCTGCTCGTGCAGTGGCAAGGGAACATTCAATAAGTGTAGAGGCAGCAAACTCTCAACTAGCAAAGGACACATTTTTTTCTCACCAAGCATAACTGGGCTGTGGAATCAGAGTAGTCAAGAACCTGCAGAAAATGAAAAAGGACTGCACATTTTAATAAATATCAGGAATATACTTTGTTGGCATTGCGTAGCATCTACCCCCTGCCTAACACAGATTTTTTAAAAAATCTGCAAAGAGAYATTACAAACACTATGTCCTACTTTGCACAAATGTGTTTATAGTCTTTGGGATTTAATAACTTTATAGCCACTTGCATTGTTATGAGGAAGAAATTTTTTCTAAYGAGGATAAGTAAACATAACTAAGAGGAGTACTCATGCACACTCAGTGGCATAGCACAAGCTCCTCTCTGGATCGGAAGTAAATTCATTTTGATATTCTGTCAACACACTGCAATTCTCTTAGAAAGGTGTTATTCATTCAAAAATGGTTTTATTTCTGACTGTTCACTGAAGAAAATATGCAGAAAGAGGGGGCATTCATTCTGCAGCATAGTTGCTACCACAAAAAAAAGGAAAACAAGACAGGTAATTGTGACCTTGAAAAGCTTTCTCTGTGCCTTGGGTTTTTTTCTTATTTTTTTAACTGGATGTGTAACATTAAATGATGATCTTTTCCTTGATCAGTGGACTGTGGAGCATTCTGATGCCACTGTCAGATAGCAGGGTCTGTCACACAGTATCGGGAAAAAAATACGTTATTATCYGACTTTTACAGATTAGAGGCCGAGGCGGACAGATTTATTGAAGAGCTGAAGCCTGTGCTTGAGCCAAGAGCTGAACCTGGATCTCTAGAGCCACATTAACCATAAGACCAACATTCATAACCTTAAACTGTGTTGTCAAACTGTGTCTCAAACTGAGATAGCAAAACAATAGCAGCTAAACAGAAGACTTAATTCCAGGTCTCCAAAGAGCAGTGTAAAATTATCATTTTCCATATGATTCCAGTAGTGCCCAGAGGCCCTACCTTTGGCTGAGGACTCTGTTCCATTGGACACGATATAAACTTAGCAAAAGAGGTGCTCGGCCAACCAAATGACAAAATACAAGTGGGGGACAAAAGTAATTTCAGATTTAATCCTAGACATTAAAGGAGTTATTTCCTTAGTGGCTATGTGCAAGGATTGCCTGTAGCCTGTACACTGAGAGGTTCTTTGGTGTACTATTCCTTATTTTGATTGCACACCCTGCTCAAAAACCTGCCGATATTTCTGAAACTCCTTTCCTTGCTTTCTGGCATTTCAGACTTCAGACTAYAAAAAAAGGCTGAATCATGTTGTGCTTGTGTGAAAAAAAAATCCTCTAGCACGTTTTGAAGTTTTTCAAGTAGAACTTGTCCTCAACTCTCCTTTTTACAAGGGCATGTGGAGATAGGACAAGAGTCAATGGTTTCAAATTGAAAGAGAGTAGATTTAGATCAGATATTATGAAGAAATTCTTAACTGTGAGAGTAGTAAGCACTGGCAGAGGTTGCCTAGAGAAGCTGTGGATGCCCCATTCCTGACAGTGTTCAAGGCCAGGTTGGAAGGAGCTCTGAGAAACCCGGTCTAGTGAAAGGTGTCCCAGTCCACAGCAGGGAGATTGGAACTAGAAGATCTCTAAGGTTCCTCCCAACCCAGCCCATTCTATGATTCTATGATTGTAGTTTTTTGTCCTGAGGTCTAAAAACTAGGGACTAGTGTACTCTCTTCTGTAAATTTGATGTGCTTCTCTTGGTAAACCCAGGTTAAAACAGAGACTGATAGGCATAAAGTCAGAATATAAACAATGTTTGAATAATTTTACTGTGCCTGTGTCAGATATTTTGCCTTTTTGGGGAAAAAAAATGGTGTTTTAATGAAGATCTAGAAAAGATTGTCAGAGACTTTAGATGGTGTTCATGCTTYAACAAACAACCCTTAGGTGAAAATTAGACTAAAGCATTGCATTTTCTCAGTCTGACTGCTTTTGTATACAGAACATACTGTCTTCAGCCTCAGAGCAGCAGGAACTTTCCACCCTCAGCCCCCATGCAGCCTGGCTAATGGAGAAATTGCTCCTGGGTGGGTGAAAAATTTAAGTCAGGTCATTGCAGGTTCTTGCAGAGTGATGATCTACCAGCAATACATCATGAAAATTCATCTCATGTTGTGAAACATATTGAACTGCTAAAATAAACAAAGTGCTGGCAGGGAATGTTCTTTGAGGTTATCTTTAGATTGAATCTGCTTGGACTTTTGACACCTACTCAGCAATGTCTCTTGGCACACAAGAAACATCTTATCAAAATGCTGAAAATGTTTAGTCAGTAACTAATTTATTCCGTCATAAATGTTTTTGTCTCCTGAACTCTCTCCCTCTTTCTCTCTTCTTCAGTGTTTGGATGCTCAGCTATAATCATGTAATAGGCAGGAGGTGAAGGAGATACAGCTTGTGACTTTGAGAATAACTTATCTCTCAGTGTAAAATGTTTTTCATACAAATAGTCTATCACTAAGTTCTATGCCTTCACTATATTAATYTCACTTGTTATTGCTGTAATGTTATGTGCATTAATTTCACACAGATATGACCTCTAGTTTTGCTAAGCAGTGGGCAAATTRGTTGTTTTTAAGGACCTATATATTTATGCATTATATGTATATACATTAGTGTTTTATTTATAGCACTCAGTGTGGCAAAAGTACATGCTCATGCTTACCTTATATTCAGCTTGGAAGCTAAGAGTAGTGTAAGAAACAAGCCAAGACTAAAACCAAACCAAAACAAAACAAAGGTGGTACATACAGATAACACATCCCACATGTACAAGTGACCTAAATAAAGTCCACGGTGTGGGAACAAGTCATTAGCACACACATGAAAGAGGCTATGTGAACTTATTCCTACAAATAGTACCATAATCTCAGCTGCAAACTGATGACTTCTTCCAGAACACAGATTTATCATCTACTTAATCATCAGCACTCTGCTTTATTAATTGCAATTCAGCACGCTCACAAAACGCAATCATACATTCTCTGCAAATCTCCTAACTGTCTCACCTTAGGATTTTATTTCTGCAAGTGCTTGCTTTGTGTATTCTTTAAAGTCTAACACTGACCCTCCCTACCCAGTCCTTGAACTACTTCAAGACAAAACAACAGAAAACTTAATTCTAAACAAAAGATAGTACAACTCAAGTACACAAAATATTTCAAAAGTAGAAAGAAAACAGAGACATATCTTTTCTGGCTGCAAAATCCCAGCAGGAAAGCTAAGTTAGGGCTTTAACTGAACAGCCAAAATATTTATTCTTCAATCTGAAGGTGTGAACATGCACATATATTTCCAAGGACGAAAACAAGACTTTAAATTTTGAGCTCCTGGGACCTGCTAAAAAACAAGAGTCAGAAAATTCTCCTTAAATGTTGTTTCTGCTAAACGAGAGTAAAGCAAGGACATTATGAAGGTTATAAAGGAAAGCATTCCTTTCCCATAACTGGTAAGCTTACTGTCATAGAGGGAATCTGCTCCGGAAAAGGTTTAACAGCAGTCAAGAGCATACTTCTTACTGTGAATAATTATAATACTAGACTTCACCTAAAAAGTAATAATGTTTTACATCTCATCATATGCCACATGCGAGCTCTGTAGCCTTCCCACGTTACAGAATCAGAGCAGTACAAACCCCTCGGGTGCAACAGGGTTGAAGCAACAAAGACAAGTCTTTAAAGTAAGTGAGCAGCTTTATGTGAGGCTTCATTCTTTAGCCCAGCCAGCTTTATTGCAATCAGGCATTGTACATAAACCTTATTCTCCCCAGACAGGTTTTGTTGCAGTTGGTAGCCAGGAGGAGAGATACTGCACTAAAGCAGAGTGTAAGAGGAAATGAAGGAAAATACCACACTCAGAGGAATTTTTATTGAATTCCACTCTATATTCCCTGTCCTTAAAGAATGTGCTGTTATTTTCAGACATAATCTCATCAGGAGAGACTTTAGCCAAAGAACCCCCTCAAGATTTTGACCTTGGTATTCAGCGTAATGGTGCAGGGAGCCTTCTTCTGTGTAGAGGGCATTGCTATTGTTCCCAGGGTTTGACTCATATAGTTTTCAACCCAAGAATGAAGTCTCAGACTTTTTCTCCCATTAACATCTTAGATTGCTTGCTTTCTGTGGCAGTGAGATTCTTWAAAAAAAGACCAAGAGTTTTTGCTGTGTAAGAAAAACCCATCCTTGCCAGAAGGGGTTTACTGAGCAGCACAAATATTATTATTTTATCGTAGTTCTTCTTTCTCCACCTCTCTCCTCCACTGTGGTCAGGTTCCCCATAACTGTTCTTATTGTAATATGTTCCCGTTCTTCTCGATTTTCCTCTTACTTTAATAGATTTTTTCCCCCCTTCCTGTTTCCTTCCCAAACAGAGCAGGGACTTGCTGGCATTTTACTTTGTATGAAACTTCAAATATACCCTATTTGCAAAGGTTSCTCTTTAGTAGGGAGAGGGAAGTCAACTTTCCTTGTTATAGCTTCCATTAATTGTGCTTCAGCCGGTCACAGGAAAGCTCAAGACGTGCACAAAGTTGATTCTATAAATCACTAATAATGGAGATGAAACCTTCTTCTGGGATCTCCTAGATGGAAGTGATTACAGCAGTAAAATACCATATTTGCAAGAAAAATTGTGTAATAATAACTTGGTGGGATTTCACATTACTGCTGTAACTTAGAGATGAGCACTCAGGTGCATCAAGAGCTTTAATAATGTATGTGTAGGTGGCAAATTATCCATAAAGCACTTACTGGATTGTGGGTAATGTTCATTTGATATTCCCAAAGATCACATAAGCCTTTGTGCATGTCATCTCATGCCCCATGCTCATGACATCTAGCAGAAATATTGAAAGTACAGCATGCTGGCCACTTCCCTGAGAATAAGCATTCCTTGTCCTGTGAGCAGTATGAACTCCTATGGAGTCAGGGAGTAAAGAGCATTGATTAAAGTCACAGTGACACAGAATAAGTGAAACTTCACGTGAAGGGCCTTCATGAGTCTACCATACAACATTTCTGTGCTCTACATCAAACTTCTTACTGGAATGACTGTGGTGGCTGATGAATCAGAAACATGAAAAGGAAACACATAAATGAGAGCGAGGCTTGTGATTCAGCCTCTTTACCTGCAAAATTTGGTACAAAGTTATGAGATAGCTATTAATGCAGCAGCTGGATTCCTGCACTCCATGCTCCATCCTCCAGACACCCAAAGTGGTCTTTCTCTTGCTATCTCTGTCCTTAGGAACATTTGATTGTTTCATGTTAAGCAAAAGAACTCTAACGGAAAGGGTTAAATATTACAAAAGAGGTAAAAACTTTCATGCTTAGTCCAGTGTGGCTATTTATCTAGCAGCACTTCTTAAAAGTAATCCATGCAATGGGATATTAGAGCTTTTGCTTTTAACTGACAGCTGGGTAGTGACTTGTATTAACAGAAAATAAACAGCCATGAGCTCGCATGAAAGGGAAACTTCCTCCTGCCCTTCTCAAACCTCCCCAAGCCTCAGATAGGACTGTATTCATCTCTTCATTGATTTGAGAAGTACAGCATATATTCTCACAACATAAAGATATTTTAAAACTTTTTTTGAAAGAAGTCTCTTTTTAAGTGTCAGAACTAAAAATCTGTCAACAGATTACTCTTTTCTGGATTCTTCGTAGTACAAAGAACTATTTCTTATGCTTAAAAGAAAGACAACTATAAATATTAAAAAAAATATAACACGTAGGCAATTTTTCTGAGCGTTTTCATTCTGAACATTTTATATATGGAGAAGACAATTCATACTTCTGAATACTCATACAACTACTAGTCATACAATTTTTCTGGAAGAAAATCAAGACATTTTATTTGGCTTTTTCTATTTCTTTCTTTATGGTGTATGGCAGGAAACCCTGGAATACATTCATCTGATCCCTAAACACCATCTCCTTGAAAGCATTAMAGGATCGTTAGGAAAGATACTCCAAATAGTTCAAAATCCTTGTTTGCACCATGCACAGCAAATCCAGTATAGTAAGTGAGTTACTAAATATAATGAACTTCAGAGATTTGCCGAGCTCTTTGTACTAGGTGTTTGGCAGTTTTTATCCTTGATCTCCTGCTAGGGACCTTGGCGTGTTTATTGATCTTTGTCACCCTGAGGTCAAATTACAGCTACGTGGAACTGCACCTCCCAGCCACTCAGAAATTATAGCTCAGGCAAAGCAGCAGGACACAGTCCCTCAGCTGTGTTTTCCACCAAGAGCTTGTGAGCGCCAGGGTCCTGGCCACCAGCTGGACAACTCCCAAGTGACGCTCGAGCTATTCTTCCTATGGGCTGCTGCAGGGACTCTTCTCTTTCCATATATGCCTCTGTTATAATCATACAATAATGTTCAGCCTGGCAGTTTCTTYTTTCTTGCATGAAGTGTTGGGACTGGCCAAAGCCTCAGGCTTTTTCATGTATCACTCCTAGCTGCATGTTCTAGCTGCATGAAAACAGCCCTGAAGCCTTTCCCAGAGCACCTCCCATTTTCCTGTGATTGTCCCCCTGTCAGAAGTGATTTTCCATCCCATTCAGCGAGCTCAGCTTTGACCACAGGAGCCATGCAGGTCAGTGTGTCCAAGCAGCGGGCACTTCTGGATGGGGACAGGCTGAGGCAGAGGCCACTTCCCCTCTTCGGAAAAAGTCTTTAATGGTAAAAGAACACTTCAGAAAAGGTGTTAAAATGGTGACCTAGGATATGAAACAATGTCTTAATGAGAAAGTGAGGAGCATCTGCATGTATTTTGAATAAGGTTTTAATAAGCTATCCTACACTAGCAGGGGTTTTGCTTGTGTAAGCAGATATGCAAATCAGGACCCAGTGCTCACATAAACCAAAAATACAAACCAATGCATATATTATTTCACTGCATCATTAATAATCAAACAGCCATTTGCTAACAGACTAAATTGCAATCATCAGCTTTTGAGAATTATTTTAAAGAAGTTTCATAATTCAGAAATTTCACGTCTTATTAAGTCATTGAGAATTTCCTAAAAGTGGAAAAGTAGAAAAAAATTGGRTTTTTTTGTTCTAAACATGATCTTTTTTTTAGTTACCTAAATCTGCTTTCTCCATTTTAAAGTGGAAAAGCTTTGGGGTTTTTTAATTGTTTCTATTTCATTTCCAGTGTTTATTACACCTCTAGCTGGACTGAGCTTTTGTTTATAGTAAACACTTTTAAAATACCACCTTGGGATACAAATGTTCTTTTCTATTCTCTGCATGGTCAAATGCCTTTTGTATCTTAGACTTTGTGGAGGTAGTCTTATGATTAAATAGATTTAAAGAAAGTACATGCGCCCGGCTGTATGTAATAAGGGGATGATTGAATGGTGTTGATAATGTAAACTCAGAAGGGAAGTGATAATGTGCATTAGAGCATTATATTCCCCACTGACTGGCTGTGTTTTATTTCACCTGTGAACAAGTAAACACAGCAGGGGATACATCTAGCCCAGCCCCTGAGCTGAACACCTCGCCAGGCTTAGCTTGCTAAGCATACAGTACTTCTCCACTGACTGTGCTGCTCACAGGCTGCCAGGAGTGACATGCCATCTCTCAAAGGATACCTTATTTGAAACCCAAGGGCCTCTCCTTGCCTACTTGTCCTGCAAAAAAAAAGGCTTTTGAGAAAAGGAGTCGCCTCTTTTCACAGTCCCCTGTGTCCCAATCCTCAGAGTCGGATTTGCCGAGAAAAGACAAACCCAGCATCTCCTGCAGGCTCTGATCCACAGGGCACCAGTGAGCACTTCTGTCCTGCACCGTGGGGGTGGGCTGCGAGGGGCTGAGCAGAAATCGCCTCATCAATAGAGGGGAACACACGAGGTCAGATGCGTGTGCAACCAACCAGAGCCTTCATCTCAAGGGTGAGCCAAATTTGTCAGAAAATACTTCAAAATATGTCACTTAGGGGAAAAAAAAATCTCATGCTGGGCATTTTCTTTTCCTTTGCYTCAGTGTTTTCTGAACCAAAATGACAAATTGCTTTCGAATTTCCTTTGTTTCATTTTTAAGGAAGAACAGAACAAAAAAATGTTAAGTGTACAAGAAACTGACTTCCCTTGGGAGATTTTTTTTTCAGTTTTTCAGGTCAGTGTGGTCCTTGTGGTTAGGTGACATTTCACTAAAAATCCAGACTCTTGACTGGCATATATTTGAAATGAAACTGCAAATCCAGCCATTACCAATGAGAACTGTAATGCTGATTGTACTTTTTCTATCTACATCATCTATGCAAATGACATCACCGAGTACCTAAAAGACCTAACATCATCACAAAATTGCATTCTACTTCTTCTATAAAAATAGATCATCATTATTTCTGTAGTCTCTAAAGAGAAATTGATTTTTTGTGCCTTCTGTGAATGCTGCAATGCTATTTTAGTGTAATGCTTTTATGTCTATAGCAGCCAATTGCTTTGACCCTGAAGTCTTTCTTGCAGTACTGCTGACTTGCTGAATCAGAGTTCATTCATATCCTCTTGCCACAGAATAATATGCTGAATACAAAACTTGCTATAATAGCGATATAAAAAAGGCCATGAGATAACACAAAAGTAAATATGAAAGAAAAGAAATGAAAAAATGAAAAATACAGAAAATAATAATGGAAAACCTGTCAAGTTCAAGTAAATGTGAACGTCAGTGTGACTTTACATGCCACAATTGTAAGTATTGCTCTTTATCTCTGAAGTGTTCATATGAAATCTTTATCTGGCTTCCCCTAATGTTTCAGTGATGGTAAGAACACTAAAGTCACGGAATTCAATCTGATTCTTGCATCACCTTTAACTACTCCCATGGGGTGTTAAAACTTCAGAATAGTATAAAATGGTTACAGAGTGATGGAGGTTTGTGAATTTCTCTTGATTCCACTGTTAGAGATGTAACTTCTGCATGGCTGTGTCTAAATCTCAAAGATATCCAAAGGCACTTTGTGTGTTATAACATCAAAGTTCTTGAAGTATCAAAAATTCCATTTCCTGAAAGGAAAGGTCTCTAAAAGCCCTGATGCTACCAGTGAAGCAATTTGGACTTAATGTCTGGTTGGAAGCCCATGAACATCAGTGCAGATTTACCTCTGTCTTTCCTTTCCTTTCCTTGTGCCTCTGCCACCCTGGCCTCACTGTTGTTCATCCAGCATCCAACAGGCATGCTAACTGGGGTCACACAACAGGAGAGTTTTCTCCTGCTGCAATTTAACACCAAAGGCACCTCTCAATCATGCCATGATTTGTTGTGCTTGGGATTCACCTGACTTCTGACCAGGTGGACCTTTATACTCTTTCCTGTCTTGTGTCTAAAGGGACACTACTAAGTGATATGCATGCATTTCCTTTTTTCCCTCTGTCACCTGAGGGAGTCATCCTGACCTGCTTGCTTAGAGAACATTGAATCTGACCGCACAGATCTGACCGCTTGCTGACCTCCACCCAGGTGGAGATTAATCCTCTCTGAATCAAAGCACACATAATCAGAGCATAACTCATAATCTTCAGTTAGCTCCTTTAGAAAAGCAGTTCAGAGGAAGGTCCTGCCCTGCCTATTGAAAGCAGGATGCTGTGCAGCTGGAGCGCTCTTGAGGCAGCCACCTTCAATCCCCAGCTGCCTCTCCAAGAGGCATGGGGTGAAGTCTCCCCAGCCGGCAGGATGCAGATCTCTGGCCAACCAGTGAGGGAGCAAGGTGGAAGGGCAGCCAGGGAAGGAAGGTGGAAACACTGAGATGCACCCTGACTTCCATAGTCCCAAATCCCCACCCTGCATCCCTTCCTTTCTGCACCTTTCTTCTGAGTAACTTGACCTTCTCCATACAGGGCGGGGGGAGTCTGGGTACCTAAATAAGGACTTTGAGTCCGCGCTAAACCCTTTGGTGCTTGTGACAGCAAAATCTTGTTGAGCAACTAGGCATCAGTTTCAGTGCACTTTCCTGCCAATGACAGCTATAAGCAGGCTCCTGCACAAGGTGGTGACTACCTTGCTCTCTCTTGGCAGAAGTATGAAGTGCAGAATTCATCATGGACGGTAAGACCAACAAGTGCTTGAGTGTGCTTGGATATCCCAGCAATAAGAACTTTTTTAAACCCTTGCACCCATCAGACCTTCAAATTGTGATGGACATCTCATTGCTTTGTATTTCTTCCTGCTGTATAGTGCCTCCAGAAGCAGCATTTACTAATGATACTGCAGTGAATACAACCTGGAAGTAGAGAAGCATGAAACTCAGAGGCAGAAACAAAGAGGAGAGATTTTTTCCAGCCACAACTGAAGCAGAGGTTTATTTGGTTTCCGAAGGATTCTGGCCTTCAAGACCCCAAATAAATCTTTATTGACATACAGCTGAAAGAAGACTGCTAGGTAATAACAGATAAATGGAAAACCTGTATTCAAGAACTAAATTCCTCTTTTAAGAGATATTATTGAAAGATAAGAAAGGACTGTCTGTATACCAGCCACAAGTGGTTCCCATTAAATCCATTATCAACCTTACCCTGTTCTCCTGGGTGGACTCCTCAGAGATATTCGGACTCCCCATGGCAACACCCATAGTGACACATTTTCCCCAGCAGCTCCTTTGTTGCAGCGACCTGGCCACAGCAGGGCCTGTAGTGGGCTTGGAGACCCCATGAAACTCCTAAAGGCACATGCTGGATCACGGGCTGAGACCTCACCACTGCAGGCCTCGGCAGCTTAATAGGGGAGGCAACTGGGGAATCACAGCTTATTTACAGATGGACTGGAAAGTGTGAGTGAGGTGCAGTCCTCTTCCCCATCACGAGCTGCTCGGTTTCCCAGAGTGCAGTTATGATAGTATAACCTTGTGTATGTACACTGTTGAGTAGGGCTTTGGTACACAGCTAGTTACTTAGGGATGCAATCAGACTTTTAGAGTCAGATTCTTGTCAAAAGCAGCACTTTTACCCTGATCAGTTGTTAACAGGGGCTTACAGACATCCAAATCCTACTATACCCACAGTCAGTGCCTTACATGCTCACAAGCTGTGTGACATGGTCTGCATTGCTCCTGCTTTTGAAACTGGTGGATTAGAATGGAAATCTGCCATGTCTCAAGGCTCAGCAATCAAAATAGTACATAGAACTGCCCCAGCTGTCTGATATTAGACTGCACTCAAGAGTGTAGCATAAAACAGAACTGAGTTTGTGACATTACTCCATCTCAGCTTCTGATGTTCTAAAACAATTACACCATGCCTAACTTCAGAAAAATTTTTAAAAGTCTTATACAGTTTTCAGGCACTGCTCCTGTCAGCTTCCATTAGCTTTAGGATTTTGGCTTTCTCTTGCATGTCACGTGTTCCCAGATGAAACATAGGTTTCTAGACAGTTATGTTCAATATCCTACTTGATGGGCAGGAGAATGTTTTTGTAAGAGAAAGAAATAGAAGGAAAGGTAGAAAGGAGAGCAATACATTAATCTAGGATTTACTGTCACAACAAGTAAGCAGTGTTATTTTAGGAAGCTCTTCAGAAACAGGATTCCCTTAGTCTGTTAAGTCATCAAAAATAAAGCATTAGCCAACCCCTCTGTCAGTGTGGCGGTCACACTGGGCAATCCTCTTCTCTGCACACGCATGGGAGCAGTCACCCTGACCTGCAAGGAAAGCCACCCCAATGTTTGGGGGCATAACTGGGTATAGATGACTCACTAATCCTTTAATATTTCCGTTTACAATGAGGATCAAGTCTAAATGGCAATGACATGATCCTTTTTCAAAATTAAACTGATGAGTCCTTCTTGTCTGCTGCTCACTGCCTTTGTTACTGTTGTTCTTATATTCTAAATAAGATGGTGACTGTGGCTAAGCAAAGCAGGGAATAGTAACTCTCTAATTTGTTCCAGACGCGTCTGATGAGCCAATACCTCTCACCACATGATCTTGAATCTGTAATAACTAATGTCAGCATATTGATCGGATGAGGCAGCTGGAGTAAAATCAGGCTTCTACCACACATGGAAAATCTGACTACGAAGTTTACAGAGGAGCTGGGCTGGGCTCTGCAGGCCGTAGTCAGAGCTGAGTTATCTATGGAAATGCAGCGTTGTCCCCCCATCCCAAGCAGGGGGTGTGTGGCTGACAGCTGTTCACTGCGGGAGAATGGGAACATGCTAGTTTGGCTGCATTGCTGAGGGAAATAAAACAGATGAAGCTGTGGCATAGGTCCTGTCAATGACAATGCTGAGAGAGCCCTAGTCTGCCTGAGCTGCCTGACCACAGTCCCACATATATAACAAATGAGTGTGCAGGAAAAAGAGATCCTGGTCATCTAATAAAGATGCCCACACAGATGAAATCAAACAGACCCAGACTGTGATTTAACCATGTTACCAAAGCAACCTGCAGCCTGTAAACATCTGAAAACAAATTTATGTAGCATTCGTGCTGACTTCTACCAATCTGTCAAGAAATCCCAGAGGAGGACAGCCTGCCTGGAGGAGCCCAGCAAGGTGGCCGGCACCATCTTCCCTGGCAGCAAGCCACAGAGTCGGACTCCTCCAGGACTGTCAAAGAATGTGCTGATTCAGGGACACCCCTCTGCCCTTTCCTGCCCATCAGTGAGGCTGCAGTGGGGCAGAAATCTTAGAAAAGATATAACAACATCATGGTACTACTTTTGTGAGCAGTGACTATGCCTTGACTGCACAAAGGTGAGATTAGCTCTATCTTTCTACCCTGCTATTAGTGCATATGACACCAGACCTGAGCCACACCGTAGCAATGACTCCATAAGTACTTCAATGGGTGACTCAAACATAGCTGGTGTATATTCAGTGCATTTCAGAAGAGAGGCTCATCCCTTTGGAGGTTCATCTGTTGCCATTTTTAGTTTATGATGTAGGAATTTGAGAGCAATCTGTCATCAGATCATGAATACAATCTCCCTATGCTTTATAGGTAAAGAGAGGTTGAGGATTTCTTTTTAAGTTTAATTTGTTTTATTACTGTAAGATTAGCCATGTCCTGCTTGCCAGACTTTTGATTGGAGTTCTAGGGGTTCTAGGAGTTCAAAGTCATGCTAGCACCCCAACTATGACGGACTYAATAAATAATGTTACTTTGCCAAGTCAATATGACTTTATAGGGCTTTTGACCTGAAGGTTCTTCAGCAGTTCTGTTCTTTGGTCATTTCAACACTGCCTGAAAGATATAAAGTACTTAGATTTAGACCAAAGCTAAAATGCCAGCTGAGATCTTGCTGAACATCCCTGAGTTTAGTTTGTGTTCAGAAGTAGAATTAGAGATATTTGACGTTACAAAATATTTCAAAGCATTAATCCCTAACAGTAGTAAAGAAATACAAAATAATAAAAGTGATAAAGAATAATACATTTCCATTGCAATCTATATTTACACAGCAACTTTTTGTGTAAAGAGTAACCCAAGACTGTAAAGTGCTATGACTTAACAAGTAAGAATTGCTCTTCCCACAACCTCAGGATAGTCACCTGTGTGGTGGAAGGAAACAGACCTTTAAGAGTATGTCAGAGTACTGTGAGTTTGAATGTAAACTACAGTATCTCTGAAAGTGTGGGGGAATACAGACGAAAGGAAACTAATAACCCTAAATACAATTTGGCCAGGAAATGAGGCTGACTCACTCTCCCACAAATTATATTGCCTTCTTCTAACTTTTCCTATAAAAGATTGAAATCTAGTGTCTTACAAGACATTGTCTGCTTTTAATTGTCATGATATGCSTTTGTTGAGGAGGAAAGTTGACATTTTAAAGGACTGTCCCACACAGGGCAAAATAAAAGGTAAAAAAAATCCCTGAAGTATCCATTTCTGTTGTGTCCTTGCCTACTGTCTCAAGATCCTACCCTCAACTCGATGCAGTGGCAAAACCAACTCTGATGACAACGTTGTGATGTTGAGTACTGAGGTTCCACTTCCCATATTTTCTGCTGTTGGGAGAAGGGGCTGGTAGAATGCTTCAAGCATGTGCATAAGCTACAGGTGACAATGGCAAAAACCAAGGTGATAGTGTCACAAACTTTCCCTCAAAAACCATGAATGGCCTGGAAATATATCTTATACAAACTTCCAAGGTGTTTCCAATACAGCACTCTCTTTCCATACACCTGTGCACTTAAATCTTCCATGCACTGCCATTGCAAGGTGATCTTTATGAACATTAATTCAATAGCTGAATGGCTAATACAGCATTTTGATCTCTGACAGAGTCCATGCCAATGCTGAAAATAGCAACTCGAAAACACTTTATCTTGATGCCTGTCTCCGAATCAATGAAGTGATCCAATTCACTTGATTTGAGCAGCTTGGCCACTGAGCTGTGAAGCTCTGGCTCCAGTGTCTGATACATGTGAGATGTCTTAAAGGGAAATCCTTTTAACGTGCAAGCCCATATGCAAGTCAATTCAACTTGCAATACATTCAGTTTTAAATTAAAACAAATGTGTGCAACTAGAAGGAATTGCTTCATTGAACAAATGAAGAAATCATAGGACTTAATAAAGTATCTTCTTTCAGATGAGTAACAGAATAATTGAAATTCAATTATTTGGATATGTATTTCCAGGTAGATTCCTATTTTAACATAGAAGATTTTATAGACAGAGACACTAAGATCATTTAAGGCAGGAAGACTGCTAATCTTAGCTTTAGTAGCCCATTTAGATTACCAGAGAGGAAATGGCTYATCCTTGCTTGTGAGGCTCTAGAAATAGCCCTGACCTGATGTAACTAGTGCTTAAAAATAAAGGTATTTGCATTGATAGCAAACAAATCAAGTTATTACTAAGAAAGGGGGATGCCCCGAGTCACATTCTGTACCTGGCATGACAGAGGGATTCCCTGCACACAGACTGAAAACGACACTCTATGGGGTGCAGCTCGACTGCTGGAAAACAAAGAATTTAAGAGTAAGAACTAGCTAAATAAAAATTGCATCAATGATAGGAGATTATTTCTGTGCAGAATTTTAGGAGAGAATTATACTGAAATAGATCAGTTCCTTGCACACTCGCTGCAGAGAGGCTGTTTGCTATCACACACCTCTCTCCCAAGGCATCTTCCCCTTTACCAGAAAAGTCAGCTATTCACATCATGTCCTCTCACGTCATTTTTAATCTATGATTTAGTTAAGCCAAATATTTAATTAGAGATTTCAATATAAAAGCAATTAGCAAGCTTCCTATGTATAAACCATAATTATGAAGCACCTCAGTAAGAGAAGAATGACTAATAAACAACATTTTATTGAAACTATGTTTAGATATTTTTGTGATATGCTTTMAACTGCTGATTTACTTTTGACTCACAAGTCTTGACTAAAAACAAAAAAAAATCCTCCCAAATCTCTTATATTGGCTTGTAATTCTTATTGCTTTGAAAATGCCAATGTGTCACTTTGCTACACAGTGGCATCACAACAGAACAGCTTGTGGCAATGGCATCACATGCCTACACCATAACAATGCAAATAGAAGTTTTGTTAGCAAGAAAATAGTTTCCATAGTATTAAAATGTAATTGCAGGTTCCAGGATGTGGACTCGCCTTGGTAAAATCAGGCTGATCCTATGAAAGCTGATGCTTCAGCCAAAGCACTTATTTGTGGCAGGATCCTTCATAAAACCAGAACAAGATAAACAGGAAACACTCTCTATGTCATCTAAATAATAAGCATCCACACCAAACTTCCATTCATGTAGAGGTCATCTTGCAATTATTGATTTATGATTATGGGGTTCAGGTAAGAGGTAAGAGCCGCTTCGTCTGACAACAGAGAGGTAAGAGTTTGCAGAGTAAAATGAGGAAGGAGGCATTGAGCTTCTCGAGGATAGGGCAGAAGGAGGGAGAAGCAAGCAAGTGCCAAGGGAGTGGCAGCTGGGGTGCAGGACCTATGAGCTGTGCATGCCTGTGGCTTCTTGTGTCACTGAAATGGCGCAGCAAAGGAGCAGGCAAGGAATTCAGGTCTGCCTCATTTACTTTATATCTGGTAACATCTCAGAAAACTCTCCCCTTGGAAGCAATTTCAAAAAGCACAGCAATATCTTAAGGCAATTACAAATACCAGCTTGTAAAGGAGTTAGTAGACGCTCAATAATCCTTCAAAAATCAGAGATAAGGAAATGCTGGCTATCTTAATTTCTGCCTCCAGAAATAAGCTTCTCCTACCTCTGCACTTCTGTCCAATCTACTAACTGTCCTACCCCCATRTTCATATTCACTTTAGCCAAGGCTTAGGAAAGACATGGATCAGCCATTTTGTTCCCTTCACACCTAAAGCAGGAAAGTTTCGCTTGACTCGAAATTATTCAACGGCATCCAGGCAATCAGAGAGACTGGAAACTGATGGAGGCTGGATGCTATATTCCAATCTTCCCCCATGCTTCTCTCCCTCCACCCCTACCTCCCTGTCTCCCACTCCCAAAACTCAGGTATCCCCGGCAGAATGCAAGAAATGTTCTCCAACAAGGTGGTGAAATACATAAAATMGTCACTCTGGCTTTATCATCGCAGACTTCATCATCTGTGGATATATAGCCTGGTTAGGGTACACCAAGGTCATCCTTACATACCTAGTTTTCCACAAGTAATACCTAGTCTCTCAGCTGCCGTTACAATGTGAATTTCTAGAGAAGCTATGGACAAAGTCTGGCCTTATGGGTTGATGTTGATGCTGTAAAATAAGAAATTGACAACTGCTTTCGTTCTCGGATGCTCTTTTTCATCACCTTCACAGAATGGAGCTATTCAAAACTGAAGGTAAAATTAGGCAGGTGAGGGYAGAAGAGTCATTTGTATGCCAAATGCTCATGTATGTAAGACTTCCCACATTTGCATGGGGATGGGGATTTGCATTTGGATGKAGTCTCTGTCTGCTGCAGCAGAAAACAGCCATTTCTTTGGAAAAGGTATGCTCGAAAAGAGTAGTGGGTCATTTTACTGCCATAACATTATTTTCATTTCAGTGCTTTAAATAATCTGAAAGTCTGCTAGGAATTAAAAATAAATACCAAAAAATACGCAGCACACAACTGTCTTGGGTATGTGTTCACGTCTGGGTAGTAGACTTAAGTAAGCTTCATTTTGTTTAGAAGCAAGGCCAAATATCCTGGAAAAGACAGCCCATATTTGCTTTGTGGAACAGGGCTCCTTTCACAGTTCGAGCCAAATCTCACTGAAACCCCAGGAACCCTCACATTTGGTTTAATTGGGCTCTGTGTCAGGGAATATTGGCATAATTTTCTAATAAAAGATCTAGCTCACCTAGGAATCCCTCCTAAGTTTACTGGGGAGAGGACAAGTCGTGGAGTCTGGATGTGTCYTATAGACCAGATCAGCCTTTCCACCTTCAGGGCTAAATGCAAATCTCATTTCTCTTGATTTACTGTTCCATAAAGAGTTATAGAATTACAAACTAGAAACAAAGACTCCTAATGAGAAAAATAGGATTTATTTTTGAAAACTCTTAGCTCACAGGAAAGTTAAATAAACTAGTGTATTAAGCAGTGGCAGACTGTTACGTAGGCAGGTAATCTGTCAGGAAACATTTCCAGTTTGGGTGTGTGTATCCAAATTCCAGTGAAAAGGACATATGGGAACTATGACAGACTGAGTACTGTCGACACAGAGAGCACACTCAGAGAACACCGGGAACACGGGACTAGGAAAAGCTGCACACCTAAATGTTGTGTTTAATGGAGTATGATCTGCTGTTTAATCACTAATTTTGGGAAAGCCCACAACTTCTTCAGGAAAAGAGGAGTACTGATGTATGGCCAGAAGCTGCTTCCACTGATACTAATGGCAAGACATTTAATTATTTCAGTGAGGAAAGAATCAGGCCCTTAGGTGAAGGCATGAAAATGTATCTACATACTAATGAACCAGCATCAGCAGGAGAGAAAGCCTGTTGTGAGGAAACAGCTAATTGTAAATGCAAGTCCATAAGAGATTCTGCAATTTATGTTTGCGAAAAGACAGACAAGACATTAAAAACAAGCTTTTTAGCCAAGGAAAATGGATATTAATTCAGCTCCCCAGCTAGGGCACCTGTGCAAACAATACCATCCCCAGGCAATTAAAACAGAGAACTTCATAGTTAATAGGGTAATGTTGATTAACACCTGACCACTTCACAGGGATAGAAGGATAGATTTGGCAGATTTGCAAAATGAAATRATGTCACCTAAAAAGCCATTTCACACTTAGTGCTTCTACAAGAACATTCTGGATTTGAATAACTTTGCTCAGGCAAAAGTGGAACATGTAACTATTTTTGTGAAGTTAGAAAAAAGTTTTGATTCAGTAAATCTAAATATTCCATGAATGTAATTTTCAAACAAACTTTACTTCTAACCATTTTAAAAAGACCAAGTATTTTTGTTGTAAACCAAGCTAATTTTTTTAACTGGAAAAATATTTTGACGCAAGTGGGCACTTGAGTAGTTTAAAAATATTCTTCTAATGCTTTTCCAAAGTAGAAGTTTAATTAAATCAACTGACACTCATGAGTAATTTCAATATCAACATTTTCTTAATTTTCAGTAAAAGATTTCTCATCAGAACAACCCTGCTCCAACACATCTTAGGACAATAAGTTTTGACAAAGTTCTGAGAAAATCAGTTACGTCACACAGAGACCTCACTGAAGCAGATTACATCACCCAAAATCTTGCAGATGGTTTTTGGTTCTTTGAAAGTGGACCTTAGAAACATGTAGGAAAGTCAGACATCCTCCTTTTCTTCCCTTCTCTCCCCTTTTTTTTTTTTAAGGGCAGAAATTTTCCTTCTCCAGGAAAATTAGCCTACAGCAAACATGTCTCATTTACGAGACAGCATAGTCTACAGCAAACATGTTTCATTTATGTTTGCATTCAGCTCTGGTGGTTCCACTTTAGGAGGGAAATAAACACCATGTGTTGATCACTGATACAAAAAAAAAAAATATCCAGGATCTAAAAAAATAGCCGAGGGGCCTGTTCTTATCCTATTGCTAGGAAGACTAGAGATTTGTGGGACCAGAATAGTTTCTATCTTCTATTAAGGTCTGTAACTAGATTGACAGGAGTTACAGTAATCAGAAACCTTCAGATACTTTTAGTATCAGGCACATATGTATCACCTACCTAGCCTCAGACTGACCTCAGTTTAAGGTTAACTTGAATTTTATTACAAGTTGATTTAAAAGAAAAAGAAAACCGAACCCAAACCATGAGGTAACTGCCAACAGCTGAGCAGGGCAGCAGCCTGTCATGGGCAGCCAACTCAAGCCATTYCTCGGCTGCTCAAAGCAGCCTATTCACAGTCCGGCAAACACAGACGGGTTTTATTTACAGCTTCCCAGCACCATGCAGACCAGCAGCTAATTGAGAATGTACTATTTTCATGCTTGATCTTTGCTGAGCTATAAATGATGAGCACCAAGAAAGCATTTTCCCTCACACACTTAAGTAGTGCAACTTATACTCGCACTTGTGAAGTTTCCAAGCAGTCACTGACAAATGCCAAAAGCTCATTAAAGATTATGGACCACTGAATCATCATGAAATGATTTTTGAGTGACCTAGGAAAACATTTTATATAACAGACTTTGTGGATCGAGGAGGAAGGATGTAAGCAATCCCTTTAAGCGCGGGTTTGGAACTAGGTATAGGACATTAGGCCCAAAGTTTGGAAACTGTACTCCTTTAATTTTGTTCCAATCCCAGCTTTGCTGGGTGAGTCAGAGAAAGGCTGGGAAACAGCTGTGTGAGAGACTACCTCACAGGACACTACCTCACAGGAGATAAGGGAACACTGAATACTGCTAACAACTTGATTTAATCACTACTTAGAATGAAGTTGCACAGCAGGAGCCTACCTCAGCTTTTCCATGTGCTGACTTCTTGCAAGACTCTGCTGTTAATTAGGTTGGCAGAGGAGGATAGAAGAGAGAATTCATACGAGGCTCTGGATATGGAGGTTAAGAAATTTGAATTTGGTCTGCAGAAGAAAGGGAAGAAAAATATGACTAAGAAATTATTGTGCTAGAAAGATTGCTATGTAGAGTCCCATAGACTGTCAGTGGAAGATAAAAAGACAAAACCCACTGAAAATAAAATAGACATGGAAGCAACTCAGTAGAATTATTTTGCTTCATATAAGGAGAGCTTTTGGGGCCAGGATCATGCTTCTTTACTATTTGCTATCTAGGTGAGTAAAACTCTGTTATCCATTCTATTTATATACTCATTCATGTTGTTAAGGATAAACTGGGAGTGGAGACCTACTGTCTTAGGCATTGTGTGGGTGAGGGGAAGAGGACAGTCGGTCTCACCCTAAATTGCTTACAGTCAAAACAGACAAGACAGGCAAATACTAGAGGAAGATAATAAAGCATAAAGATCCACATCGGCAAACACTATTGTACCCTTGGTTTCACTGGGGGCAGGGACAGGAATGTGACAAGAGAAGGAAGACAAAGCAAAGGAAGAAGAGAGAGGAGGGCAGGCAGGACAGAGGAAAGTGGAATCATCAGAGGCAAGTCCAGGGACGCTAGCAATGAAGAGTGTTGGATAAGGCTTACTGCATCACAGCAAACAGCTGCTTGGCACCAGCTAGTCAAAACTGTAGAAAATATTGTCAGTATCCGTGAGGCTCATCTCATGTTTTCTGTGACCTGTTATGTCCCTGAAGGCCACACATTTGGAAAGGCAAGAGGTCCCAGACCTACTGACAGATATAAATTTTTTTCTTGTGCATTTCTAAATATGGAAGGAATTGGAAACATTTCTGTCTATGTGATGCCTTAGAATTGTAGCTTTTGTATTTTCCATATATCTGTAACCCCGCAATTCTTAGTGTGTAACTCTAAAGTCCATATAGAATGTTAGCTACTGCTTTTAGACAAAACAATCCATCTTCAGGCCTGAAGCTCAAGGACACCTTACTGCCTCGGGCCTGAGATCTGTAAACAGTTGGTGAGGGGGGAGCAAACTTGGGGTAAATTACTTCATTACCTGAAGCTCTAATTRGAAGAACTAACCCYGACATGCTAATGCACCAAACTTATAAAAGTATGAAGAACTCATGACCAGTTGTCCATCTTGGGGGGTCCATCTCGGGGAGCTGATCTTAGGGGGTCCACCTTAGGGTGCAAGCCCCCTGAGTGAGCTCTGACTGCCCTGGATGCACCTGAAGGCTTTCAAATAAACACAACCACTTTTTACCCTTTTAATTTTTGTCAAGCCCCTCTTTTTAGGTAGTCCCAGATAAGGCATCATGTGTATTTTATTCTCCAAAAAAGTGGGGGTTGGATCAGGCAAAATTGCATGGAAACCCTCAGCAAATTCTTGAAATTGTTTCAGCTAGGGGAAAAAATAAAGAAATGTGCTTATTTAAGTTCAAATRTTTTACTTTGAAATTTGTCAACAAATATTACCTGGATTTGTTTCTAAATTAATTGGATTAAACTGTACCTTCATTTTATTGAGCTGTAAATGATTTTTTAAAATACTGACTGAGCCTGAAAAGTCACTAAATAATGTCCTGTATGCAATATGAGCCTCATGTTATTTGACAGCAAATGAAAGAATGGAAGGAAAAGTTTGTGGTTGTGCTAAGTAAAGCACTCAGAATGTATCCTTAATGCTACCTCTTAATGAATATTTGATATAATACACTGCTTTTCTCTTTCTTTCTTTTTCAAGGTGATCTAGACAAATGTACACCTGATTTGTTGATCCAGAAAATTCAGCTTGTTCATCAACAGCAATGCTTTCCTACCCTGCTCTCAAAACAAAATTGAACTTACTTTCAGCTTTTCAGACACTGGACCTTTTTGTTCCATTACTGGAGAAAACAGTACTGGCTACATGTAATTCTGCAGGTTAGCCAGTTTAAGGTGAAAGGAAAAGGAGCCCTGGMGTTCAGGTCTATCTGTGAAATTAGCTTTCCGGAAGAGTTTTTGCATAGTAAAAGCGGGGTTCCTATCTCAGAGTCCTCCATTTCCATCATGGTCTCACACAAGCAAAGGGGCAGTCTTTAAGGGGCCATTTSCAGATTTGGTGTAAGTTTAACGGTGAAAGACAAGACCCTAATTTGCACCCAGGAATGAAATGGGAACAGAGCACAGCATAGACCACATCCTTTAAGAAAGCCTGGCCAACAAGCCAGCAACAGCATGCCACCTCAACTGTAAGCAATCCCAACCCATAGCCAAACTATGCAGGGCCTAAACTGTGCTCTGCACTTGGCACAGCAAATGAGACATCTAACAGGCAAAGAATTTGCACACTAAATTTAGATGTGCTGCCACAATGAGAACAACCAACATGGTCATTATGGACTAAGGGAATATGAAAATCACAGCCTTCACCTCAAAACGTATTTGCTTGGCTATGAGGCAAGTAATGTTTTGTTGATGTTTCTATTCATTTTAAAGGTATTGTTGAATAAACTTGGGCTTCATCAAGATAGAAACAAACTTTACTGAGATGTGGAAAGAGTGGCACAATACCTCTGTGAGTAAGACTTCAAGAGCCCTTCAACTATGGATAGTTTAGGGATGGGAAGAAGGTGTCACCCAGGCTCAGGTGAAGAATGCAGTCATTGTGACACAACTTGGAACAAGCACAAGAGGCAATTAAATTTGCAGTCTGGCGTGCTACAGGAAGTGTTTCAGGCAAGTACAAGGAGTGTGAATGTGATATGTAGTTCGTTAGGAAACCAATGAAGAGTTTAAAGAGAAGAGACGCTTGAAAAAAAACACTTTTTTTTTTTTTTAGCAAACCAAGTGGGAACAATGAAAACGACCATAGAGGAAACCACTGCGGTAATCGTCCAACCACCCATGCATTCCTGCACCATATCCAGTGTGAGTTCCTTGTGCAKTCTAATCAGGAAGGCTCCATGGCAAATGCCCCTTTTCAAATATGGGCCTGGAGAAGAAGCTTGGCTCTTGCTGTGCTTGCCACACAAAAACAGCAAACAGAACCAAAAAAACCTGTTTTGACTTCTTCAAGAATTTTAACAGATTTTGCCAATATTCTTTGCATGAGAGGAGTCCAACAAAGMGACAAAAAGAGATTGATGATGCACAAGCTCCAAACACAATTCCCTCATGACTTTTCATAGTTGCTGCTTGAGGTGTATATATAACTCTCTTACTTATCAGAGGTATGCACACACTTCTGTCTACCCACTTTCAGAATACTGAAATCTTTAGTAYAAAATGCAGGTGAAGGTGGAAAATAGTTAGAGAAAATGAACAATTGTGTACAGATTCATTCTATTGATTCTGTTTGTGTTTTGCACCTTCAGAAGCTCAATTTAAACAAAATGTTACTTTAGTGAATTCACAGCAGGCTAACGCTCAAAATCGCAGCTGAGAATGAAGCAAATTATTAAAACTAAAATTATGGGAAACACAAGTGCAATGTACAACACAATTACATACTGCCAAATAAATACTACCCATTGCCATTATTGTGGGAGGTGTTGAAAAACACTAGGAGGACAATGCAGTCATTGGTCACAGCCAGTATGAGAGGTCACAGCTTCATGAGAGGAAAATCCAGCTTATCAAACTTGATTTCCACTTATGATAAGGTAACCCACCTAGTCTCTCACAGGATCCTTCTGGACAAAATGTCCAGCACACAGCTGGATAAACACATCATGGAATGGGTGAGCAACTGGCTCATTGGTTGGATGCAAAGGGCCGAGGATGGAGCTAGTGCTTTTCATCATCTTCATAAATTGAAAATTTAAAACTTGGACACAGGACTGGAAGAGATACTAAGCAAGTTCACAGATGACACAAAACTGGAAGGAGCTGTTGGCTCCCTAAAGGCAGGGAGGCCCTGAAGAGAGATCTTGACAAATCAGAGGGCTGGGCAATCACCAATGATATGAATTTCAACAAGGGAAAATGTCAGATTCTGCACCTGGGATGGGGCCACCCTGGCTGGATGTACAGACTCCACACTGAAATTGTGTCAGGGGAAGTTTAAGTTGGATACTAGAAAATGTTTCTTCACCCAGAGGGTGTTTGGGCACTGGAAGAGGCTCCCCAGGGAAGTGGTCACAGCACCAGCCTGACAGAGTTCAAGAAGCATTCTGACAACATTCTTGGGCACATGGTGTGACTCTTGGGGCGTCCTGTGCAGGGCTAGGAGTTGAACTCAATGATCCTYGTGGGTCACTTCCAACTCAGCATATTCTGTTATTCTTGATTAAGATTTTTGTTTGCCACTCCTCACAAATAGTCATTGTGAATTAACCTGCCATTGCTGTAGTTTTATGTTTTTCAGAGAATATCTCTTCCACCTTGTTGTTACCTGTAACTTTATTTCATTCTTTCTTGAGGATCATATTATGTCTATCCTCTGTCAGGGTAACAGTCCAGGTATGCAACAGCTGACCTAAGCAAGGTACCTACAAATGCTGTCTCTGCAACTCATTCAGTTGCTTTCACTCACTTTGGAAATAATGGTGAGGAGCAGGCAACATCAGGACCTGATTSCCTTCATCCATACCCAGAATTCTAAAAGAAGCCAGTTGCATTGTGTCCTCAAGAACAGGAAAGGAAAGGRCTCCTTTTTTGCCACTGACTGAAAAGGGAAGGAGAGGGAGAGCAGTTAAGAGACAAGAGAGGATATAATAGCTAAGATATTAGACATTCAAATTTTAAATACAAGAGAGAGGCACACTGTCTTGAAAATTTTTTTTTCCATGTTTCAGAAGCAGAAATATTTTGTCCCTGACACTGTGATGCTATTTCTTTTTCTTTTTCTTTTTTTTTTCACTGTTATACCTCTACAGAGTTAAAAATTAGACTTCCTTTTTCTCCAAGAGAACAACTTTAATTTTTCAAAACAGAGATGAAAAGGTATCCAAAATGAAGAAGTCTGGAATAAACAGAAGTTCTAATAATATAACTGGGCTCAGTAGAGGAATAACACGATATAAAGAACATCTAATGACCAACAAAACCACATCTGCAGCTTTTTATTCATATATCTGCTATGCTGAGAGAGAAAACACAATTAGTGCAGAATCTGAGCCCCATGAACGACAAAAGGAATTTTTTCCATTGCCTTTTGTGAAAATTGGATTAGATTCTTTGTGCTCATAACAAAACATCCAGTTTATTAGAATATCAGCTGGGAAAAAAAACCCACAATGGGAACATATGTACGTTTGGTAGAACTGAAAGGCCCTTCCCATTTCATTTCAGCCTCAGGGGCTTCATTTTAAATAATGTTATCTACAAGCAATTACAATTTGCCAGGCAACCACCACGTTGCAAGCATTGGCCATGAAATAAAAGTCTCAGAGGACAGAAGAAAGGGAAAAGAAGATAATCTGAGTGAATGACAAACCTGTTCATTTGTCAGGAATCAGACAAAACATTTCTTTGAGCATGTAGATGTTGGACTTTGTATATACATAACCAGTTATCTTAATGCAGCTATTATATACAAGGTCATGACAGTATTAAATATGAAGTGCTATGGTACCACACCCAGGTGATATCCCTGGCATCTAAAGGTCTGGAAAGAATCTGCTGCTTATCAGAGCTTTGAGCAGAGCTGGACGCTGCTATGAAGGAGTGGGTGGGGACTAGCAGGACTCCTGTGACCCCATGAAAGACAAATTTGCCAGCTCAGGTAGTGCCACTTTGAGAGGAGCTATCAATTCTGCTGTCTCTAAATCTTCCTGATAAATCTATGCATTTTGTCATTCTAGGCAGGATAGAAAATGAAGTTCATTCTGCTTTTCTCAAACCTGAGCTTTGTTACCCTGTGACAAACAGCATTTTTGCAAAACTCAGTTTGCAGCCAAATAGGTTGTGCGGTATCATGTCAATGTGCATTTTTCCAGGTTATCTAAGCAAAAGAATGTATGAGATGCACTTCTTCTAAGCTTGGAGACATTGGAGTTGAACATACAGTCTCTAAATCTGCAAGTGCATCACTTGTTGCACTGAAGTGCAGCCCAAAAATCTGCAGGCAGGGTTGTTACAGTTGTGGTGGTGGTGATGTGAAATTTTCTAAACATTAATGACTGCAGTAATATTCCAGTAAARTTCTCATTTTGTGCATGAATTTTAAGATTTGGGAAGGGAACGTCCTACTCTATGGTCACAGGYCTTTCCAAAAGCACATCTGCTTCCACTTATTCACAGTCTCTGCTTCCAACCTCAGTATTATAGAATAGGTATGGAAAGAGGGGATGCTCAGATCACAGTTCTTAACTGAATCCCTTTCAGGATAGGATACAGAATTCCATTTTAATGCAGACTGAATCAGGATTAATTTTATATAGTGTTTTATATGGTTTCATGGTATTCRTATGGATTATTTATTCTTATTTCCACCCTGATAAGAAAAGTAGTTTTATGAGATCGTGTCCTCGGATTAACCAAGTGAAGCCATGTACCTTATGATTTGAATAATACATGTCCAGAGACAAGTTCTTAGTATAATAGTGGTTCATATTGCTGCACACTACTGTCTTGGTATGTTGAGATCCACAGCACACAAAATGTGAAGGTTCTGTCTTTCACGTACTGATTATTACTTGAAAACTCTGCAAGATAATCAAGGAAGTGTAAGAAATCATAAGACTACCTTCTTGTCAGATGAAAGAATTCCTTCCTTTTTTTTTTTCTYATTTGTTTTCCTGAATGGTCTATCTCTGGAGCAATATCTCTGTAAGTAAACACTTGATGCAGAAGTGAGAATTAGTTGAGAGAGTTCCAGAAGTTTGCAGATTTTCTGCATATTTTGCCTGTTGAGAAGACACAAATCTCTGCTCTGAATCATGTCAGATTTGCAAGAGATTGGAAAGGCCATCTGTAGTAAATGTACTGTTCTCTGTCATGTACTTTCCATTCCACTGCTCTAAGAGGAGATATTGAATGCTTTGTGAGAATTTTTCTGAATTTCTGATACTCATACACTTCATGATTTTTCCAGATTAAATAAAACTAGTGCTCATTTTGACCTTAGGACTGGATTTCTCAAGCACTGGGAGAGTTGTATGTGCTCATCTCAATGCACCTCCTTAATCAGAAATCACTGAAGTCATTTTAGTGGTGCCCCTGTGTGACGAGCAGATATTCTCTTTGAAAGCCCACCTTCCAAGCTCATGCTGAAGCCCAGACCCTCAAGAGCGATGAYGTGCTTAACTTCATGAAATATGATTAAGTTCTAGCCGATTATCCTGGTGAGTGTTTCTAGCCATAAGCCAGAGGAGTGGATGCAAACAGAGAATCAGTTTCTTTTGCACTTTTAGAAATAAGCATTTGACCTGAGGAGAGAAGCACACTGGAAGTTTCTAAGACATTCCTCTGCATGTCTTAAGGATTTATCTCACTGTTATAAGAGAGCCTAATGCAATTCACTATGTTCTCAGCAAAGCATGGCATTGGTTCTGGCCTTGTGCTCTTTGGGAGCCTACGGCTTCATTTTTTCAAGGCCAGTGATCTGTCTGTATTTCTACCTGAGGCTTCTGATGTGCTTCTGATAAGCTAAAATTACCGATGAACAGGTAAAACAAGAACTCAAGGGCACTGCTGAAATGCTGGCCTCAGCATCCCTTGCTCCTCCCCTTCTCTTACCACCTTTGTTTTTCTACATTAACAACATAACAACAGCTGAGAAAAAAAATTCCTAGACTTATGCTATTCTCTGTTTATTTATCTGGAACTCATGAGTGAATCTGACTAATTTCCATTTGTATGAGAAAAAAAATCCTTTTCACCCTCACATTCAATTTCTTGTTACCACCTGTGTTCCCTTTTACTGCACCTGCCCCCATGCAGCATGTACTAAAACAGGTCCCATGGGTGATATGGACTAAAGCTAACTTGCAGAATAAGAAAGGGTGCCGATCTCTCCCTCCCCACTCCATCTTTCCAATCTAGCTGGGCATGAGTCCACAGGGATTTTGCTAGCATATAATGAGAGCTGCTAGTAAGCAATCAAAGGGCAGAGGAGGACAGACAGGAAAGAATGATTCTTCAAGCTATCTGCCTATGCCAGGATGCCAGGAGGGTCCAGGTACAGCCCCCACACTGTGGTGCCTCTTTTCTGCCCACCAAACCTCTGGAATTCTTTTTCTCACAGAACTAAAATGCTGCTTGGTTTCTCGATGTAGCTGTGTGTACCTGCCTATGTATTGAAGTGTGTAAGCGTGTGTGGGAGACCCAGTATTTCAATAAGAAGGTAAACATTTGTGACCTCTACCTGGTGAGAAGTTCATTCCAGTAGCTCAACAGGGTTGTTTGAAATACAGTCATTGCTGGAATATGAGGGACACTGCCAACTGCTTTGAAAGTAGGGGTTTTCCTCAAGAAGGCTGGGGTCATTGTGATACTGAATAGTACAGTGATGCAGATCTGTAACACAAACATGAGGGCTCTTGCCCTTTCCTGCCACCACCCTCCCTGCTTCRCACACACATTCCTTGTCATATGATGCTGCAGTCTTATGACTGCAGAGCCTTTCTTCTCCCCCACAYCCACACTCAGATTTCACCTGTCTCTGTAACCTCCACCTCCACCAGGTCATGAAGGCTGAAAAAAATGCAAGTTAAGCTACAGTGGTAGCCCCAAATCAGCATACTTATACAATAATATAAAATCGGACCCCTGCAGAGCTCAGTTCATTCTGTCTCCCAAGGGAATGGGGGAATCATCTGGTTACATTTCATTGTCACTTTTGGTGACTTTTCATACAAGCCCAGGGTTTAGCTGATTTCTGATAACTCCAGCCATAGTCCATGGGCAGGCAGTTCCTTCCAGAGGTAGATACCAACATCATTGTGAAGGCCTACCTAATGAGCCCTGYTTCTCAAAGGCTGAAAGCAAAGTACACCTGCATGCAAACAGCAGGACTGAAAAAGCTCAGATGATGCTGGCTGATTGCTTTCAGCTAAGTGATCCCAAGCAGGTGTCCTGGCAGCACTTACTCTTGTCCTTCTAAGTCAGCAAAGGAAGACAGAGCCTGAAGTACTGAGAGCTCTGAAATGAATTCCTGCTACAGGCAGGAATTAGCAAGAGATCAAGTGTGCCCAAAGATATTAATTCTGTGACATGAAATTCATGCAACATTCTTGTTGCTACTCTGCTGGACAGGCTGACACACCATGCGAACAGGCAGGCACCACTTCAGATCTTGTTGATATACACACATATGTGTATATACATCTATCCAAACTTTGTATTTACTTCAAACAGAGCTCAACAACCACTTTCACTAAGTGCTTTTCAATAAGCACTATTGTTGTCTTCTGTAGACTGCTTACCCATACATGCTTTTGCCATGTTTCCCAGATTCTTCAATATTTGGACAAATTGCGTCTAATCAACAACGAAATTGTGCTACTACCTTGGAGCTACTTGGACAAGCTACCCACATATCCTCTGAACCAAAAAGGAAGAAGGCAGATGAATCACCAAGACTCCAGGCAGTAAGGTTATCTGCAGGAGACACTACTTTAATGGTGAGGGCAGAGAGCTGTAGTATACTGATGCTCAGTGAAGCCATCTTCCTATGCGATCTTCTGCTTGCTTTCTCACATCCAGAATTGGACAGTGAAGACATCTTCTACCTTGAGACATGAGGAACCAAACAGTGACTCTCATTCCTTGCTGCCAGGTGGGCTGGGGGAAAACTGAAATGTGAGAAACTGACAATGGCAAAAAAGAGGAAATGTCATTTATTCATTTTAAAAAAAATCAAACAATGACTACTGAAGAAAAAAAATGTGTATTGGTTCCTTAGGTCTGTTTTCAAGTGCAGTTTCACTGACAGACTTGTTTACAGCACAAGCCGCTCCCTGCACCCTTTAAGAGCATTTAGGTCATTGCCTCATCTGAAGTGCAACAGCTTCTTGAAGCAGTTTCCACAACAATCTCATTCTCTGATCACGATGTCAGCTACATTTACAAAACTCAAGTGGCTGTAGAAACTACCTGCATGTGCAGCTGGATTATACATTATTAATCCATGCTACTGAGATGACCTAAGTCAGCTTGTAATATGTGCAGAATCTCACCTTGCAAAGAACAGAAAGAAAAATTGGCAGTGTTTATGGCAAGAGAAATAATCCCCAAATGTTGCTCTACAGCTGCCACTGCTAGCCAGGGAATTTTCTGTACAGTCCTCAGTTTACCTCCCCATAGCCAGCTCTGTATCTCACCATGGACTTCCAGACTTGTGCAGCACCACAGACTTTCACCAAACTTTAGACCATCTTTCTCTCAACTCCAGGCATAGCCCACAGCCCACCTCTGATGAATTCACCACTTTTCCATACAGATCTATAGTCCATTTTGTCCCAGTCCCATGAACAACCCTACAGGTCAACTGTCTCACCCCAGGAATACATCCTCATCATATGTTCCCTTCAATGCACGCACAACTCTCTACAGAGCTCTGCAACCTATCTCCCCAAGTCCTACCTCCTTCACAGCCCACTGCCAGTCATGTAATTGCTAGACCAACAGCTAGGTGCCAGGTTCTTGGGACCTGTGTACTGCTGGCACTTTTTTTAAGTTCATGATTCCTATGTGTTTGGTTTGTGTGTTGCCAATTAAGCAAGCCTCCAGCGAGTGCTCTGGGACTGCTTGAACAAAGCATTGAAGGACATGCCTGAGTTAGGAGGAAAAGTGATGGCATTAAAGGCAACAGAGCTATTCACACACTCATAAATAAACATTTGTGCCACTGCTTTGCCAGAATGGGGCAGATTTCATTCAAAAATCAGCCTTACAGATTAAGCCCTTGGTGTCTGAACTTTTCTCCTGCTGATTTTAATAGAAAATGTTCTCATTTAGAAACAGATCTTTCCCATGCACACCACAGGGGAGAGCAATTATATGTGATAAAAGTCATGACTTCTAAGAGGAGATATAAGGTATCTGAATTCCCTGCCTTCCTTATAGACTTATTCTTAGATCATTGCTGGTTTAATTAACTTTTAAATTTTAATTATCCTGTGGACTATAGTTCTGATTAAATGATCTGATGAACAAAACCTAGCTTTTAGGTCAGCATAGCAAAACTATTTTTAATGTAAGAGGGAGAAATTGCTCAATTTAACAACACATTTCCAAATCCCTGTAGTCTGCTTTCAAGACCTGATTTCATTAAATGCCAGAGCAACTGCCAGTGAAAGAGGTCACATGCACAGGGTGAAGGGAGATTCATGACTCTCTTGAGTCTTCCAGCAGTATCTGCATCATCATACTCAGTCTCTATATAGTCATGCTGCCAACAACTGTCAGGCCTCACATGCTGAACGTAAGACTTGGGAAGTGGATGGTGGATGTCTTGCTTTTTCTCCCCTTTCCTCTCCCTTCTCCCAAAGGCCCGGCATCACAAACACCTGCAGAGCAGCACCCTGCTGCTGCAATCCCTTTCACCAGCTGCAGCTGCTCACTGGATCACAGATCAGGTTGGCCAGCTGCCTACAGTATAGGGGGCTGGGATGTGTAGGAGAGCCCTAACACCTCGGAATTTGACATGTGAGAGACATCGTGTCCTTGGGACCTTGTGGGTGGTGGTACCTGCCAGCTACTACCKGTACCTGATGTGACATGGCTTCACCATCCATGGGGACAACTGGTTTCCCTTTGGAGATGATCCAGGGTGGAGCAGTTTGGGGCCTCTTGGGGTAGTGGTACTGCGCTGACTCCCCTTCCGACTGGCAAGCAGAGCATAAAACCAACAGAAGCAAGCTTCAGCCAAAGCTATTGTCTTCTCCTGTGCCATATACATTTATTCTGTCTGCATTCATTGCTATGCATAATAAACTAAATAGAAACTAAATGTGTCTAGGAATTTAACAGCCCAGTTTGTGCTTCCAGTGAGATTCAGTGGTACTAAAAGTGTAAGCATTTTGATATACCTGCTTAATGACCGTAGAGAAAAAGCTGAAAATAAAATTCTGAAAAACACTTTAAAAAGAAGAGGAAGCATTTTTGAGACTGTGTTTTCTCAAATGAGTTTCTAGAGCCATCTGAGGGAGAATGACCTACACTTGGCTGAGATGTGAGTGGCAGTGGCAGATACCCTGTTGAGGTGACAGAGGTGAGAGGCGTGAGGCTACATTTGGTGCTGATGTACTCACTGGGAAAGATAAAGAGGCGTAAGCAGGTTTAAAGTAGAAAATTAGTGTGACTTGCTTCAAATTCGGTATGTAGGTGGTGTCCAAGCCAGGACAGCTTGTGCARTCAGGGACAGAGAGGTCAAGGAAAAAGAAACTGGCAGGACAGAAAAACAGGCTGCTACATGCACTTGAGTCTTCTGTTTGCCCTACCCATCCTTCCCGAYGGCAGCTTCACAGATTAACCATACACAAAGGAGTGGTGCTGTGTAGAGTAAGGCCTGGCCAAGGGCCATGACCATCATGCCCACTCAGAGCAGCTGTGCCTGTGGAGGTGACCTGCAAACAGGACAGTGTTTCCTGACATGATGGTGACAGCCAGGCAAGTTTTTACAAGCCTCCTGTTTAGAGGAGTGTTCCCCTCGGTCAAGTCTTGATGAGTTCATCAGGAGCTGGGAGTGCTCCATGCTAAAGCAAGTCATTCTGCTTTTGGGGGACCAATTTTAAGGTTCCATAAGTCATTTTGCTGTGAAGATTCAGTTAACCTAATAGAGACGAAAATTAAAGCCTGGATCCCTCTTGCAGCTTTTCACTCTGGTCTTGCATGCCTCTGCATCCAAGATAGTCCTTCAGACTCACCTCATCTGTAATGGCAAGAAACAGGTGTTCCTGGATGTGACTCCCTTGGCCTCAAGAAAATGTCTATGAGGAGGTGACAGCAGCTATTCAGGTGTCCCCATCCCACCCCTGCAGAGGCACCAGCAGGGCAACAGGGACTCATGAGCTCAGCCCCTTGACAAATGCTAGCTGTTATCCCTCCCTGCATATCAATGGYGGCGCTTTTATCCTATTGCAGAAGTCAGACTGTTAAGATGGCCACCAGTTCCAAAGCTGGTTCTTGGGGCAGCACTCAGTTGCCTTCCCTCTCTCCCCTTCCCACCACCCACCACTGGTGGACCCCATATTCCCCCTGTCCTTGCCATTGGGATGCTGGGGGCACCAGGAGCCCCTCACCACGGCAGCCGGCACTGGGACTGCACCACACAGGCCTGGATATCCATGGCGTGGGCCGTGGCCCAGGCTGTAGCTACACGGGGGCCARGCGGCTGGGGCAGTCCAAGGTGGGATCCAGGCCCTCCGGCAGAAGCGCAGGGCCAGCATGGGAGGATGCCCTCCCCACTGGGGCAGCTAGCAGGGAGGTCATTRCTGAAGGGGGTTGGAAAAGCCACATGGAACAGGCCAGACACACAGTGGGGCTTCCCCTCACGTGCTGGTGTGGAACACAGTCCCACGGCCTCGCTGAGAGTCCAGCAGTGCCTCCCGGGCCCCTGGGGAGGCAGCCAGCCCTGACAGCCTCAAAGCTGCTGCTCATGCCCCTCGCCCATATTTAATAGCTGATGTAGTGGAAATCTAGCTAAAATAACGGTGGCCACAGGCAGYGATAAACTCTGAGCAAGTGACCAAGTGATTGAGACCAGAAAACACAGCCGGAGTGGCAGCGCTCCAGGACAAGTCACCGGCAGCCCTACAAGGAACTCTTTGTACTTGGCCAGGCAGCACCATCAACAACCCCACCATGTGCCACAATCTCTGAAAAACAAACCTCTGCCCGGGCATCACGGCTCCAGGTTTTATTAGAGCACGCTGGTGTTTCCGTGGGGGCTTCCCTTCCCCTCCCACTTCTCCATGTCCATCCCTCCCCAGCACGGCTTGCACTCTGTCAGCGCAGCAGCCTCAGTAGCCCCACCAGCCAGCCTGGCAGGTACCCACTGACCTCCYGGACTGTTTGCAGCTGCTCAGCAGCACAGCTCCTCACTTCTGATAATTTTCAGCTTCTCAGCATTGCAACGTTACAAGCCGAGTCTRCCAGAGAGGCTCGTGATCAGTAAAAGGGACGGCTTTTATTGCATTTCTTTGTCCTTTACTCACAAAAACACTGCCTTTTCATCTTCTTGATGCACTRCTTGTCAAGTTGCTGGTCAGGGAGTGAAGGAAATGCCTACTTAGATGTCAGGGAAGGTGACATGGCTGTCAAACATGCAGTCAATTCAACATCACAGGGAGGGCAAGCTGGCTGCATAGACAGAAGGAACTGTGGATACATTGTGCCAAAAGTAATATTTCATCAGTTTGGAGTGAAATGTTAAATTGATTTAAATTATATTGAGCTGTGAAAGTGCTGTACTGCCACTTACACTCACCTTTCTTCATACTTGGTCCCAATCCTTATCTATTTCTTCAGCACTGAGGATCTCTGCTGGGGTCAGTGATTTCCCAGAAGGGAATACAGCATCATAAAGCATCTGTGCAGAGCCTGATCCATCTGCTGTGTTTGCCTACTTGGTCTGTGTAGAACTGTAGAATCATAGAATGATTTGGGTAGAAAGGGACCTTAAAGATCATCTGGTTCCAAGTCCCTGCCATAGGCAGGGACACCTTCCACTGGATGAGATTGCTCCAAGCTCCAGTTCCCCAGCCTGGCTGTCCCATATGTGCCTTAGCATAGCTTCTGGGAAAATCTATTCCATGACCTTTCCCGGCACAGAGGTGAGGCTGACAGGTCCGTAGTTCCTACRGTCTTCCTTACTAGGCATGCTAATGGTGGGCACAACGTGTACTTTTCCTGTACTTGTTCTACTGTGAGTCAGACCTAGGCAGTAAACCCCACATGCCAACATACAAAGGATAGCTGTGCATGCAGAGATGATCCGTGCTTCACGCGTGCACTTGCAGTGATACGATCATCTGTGTGAAAACATACAGATGTTCTTGACCAATATCCAGATCYGTAGGTTATAATCACATAGATCAGGAAGTATGAAGGGATCCAGAGGAGGGAATATGAGAAAACTGTGCTTGGTTTAAGGCTTCTTTTCTCTGCCTTGACAGTGTATAAAGCCATTAGTGAAAACACAAACAGGGCCAGCAGAAATTTCCTCAGCAGAAGTCTAAYAGAACATTGCAATCAGACACAGAGCTACTCCTGAGCAATGGCTTCATGCCTTCGCTGACATGTGGTGCTGAGCTAATGTAAGTTGTGCAATTACCCTCCAAATGGCTGTCACTGAACTGATAGCTTATACAGTGGTAGCTTTCATGGCTAATAACTGAAAATAGAATCAGACCTCACATGGGCTGTGTAACTGCACTGTTTAAAATTAACTTCTATTACATGGTAGGATGGGTTATATTTACACCACAGAAGCAGATATGAAACAAAATTATTGCTATAATTATTTTGATTGTGTTGCCTAGAAAATGAGATCTTAATTTTTTCTTCTTCTATGTTTTTTTTTAAATACATAAGGGCACAGAAAAAAAGCATAAAGAGAACTAATGTGCCCTTTTTAATGAATGCATTTTGACCATCATGAATGCCCAGTAACAAGATTCTCACCCTGTAAYGTTGGACACGGAAGTTAATTTCCACTTTGCAACCTCTTAAATATGTCTGTCATATTCAGACAGCCAGGATAGAGAGATCTCTATGTATGATAGCACAGGGCAGATGATCCTCTCCCATGTCTTTCCACATGCTGATCAAATGATGTTTGCTGTCCTGGAACTATATTTCATCCACATGTTGACCCTCCATCCTTACCCACYCTTTCCAAGAACAACAACAGAGAGYTCCACATGGCTATGTTAACAGTGAGAAAGTGATGACTGGTTACATGAGTCTGGACTTGCTCAGGCTCACAGCTGGCCAGACAAACCTCCCTGCATGCTGTAGCCTGCTCTTCTATTGATGAATCACAAGCAAAAGTTGAAGCACTTGAAACCAATAAACCAGTTTCTACCAGCCTGCATTTCAGCCTGCGATTTTAAGGGGAATATGTTGCAGTGGGTAAAGTAGCTTGGGCCCTCCTTCTCCTTTCATTAACTCTGGCTGGGATCAGGTGGTTTGTTCATGGCTTTAGGGCTGACAAGCTTTTCTATTTCTGTCTGAACTGCACCCCGAATATATTTTCCCCTTCAGTAGTTACAGAACTTGTTGGCTGATTTGAACCAAATTTGACAACCCTTGGATATATTGTTCTTGCGAATTTCCTGCAAGGTTCACAAGAACAGATAGCTATTGGAGGGGCCTATGAGTGAGGCTCAGACCTTCAGAAACTGTGGGCATTAGCTGCAGAAAGGAAGAGAAAGTCAAATAAAAGCAGTGAGTACAAAATATCAAGTCAAGCTTCTTACAGAGGTGTATCTCTTGGCTGATTTAACAGACTAATTTTAAGATTTTCTGTCCCTTGCACTTTTTCACCTTTCAACTCCCCTCCAGGATAATATTCTAGCAGTAAAAACCCTTCAGGGTTTCATTCTTAATTTGAATTTCCTTCAATTCAAGTAGTAGGTTCAAAAGCTAAGGAGAAAGAGAGCTACATATGCAGACAGCTCACTTAGAGATGTWGCATTAAAAAAAAAATGGYGAAAAATGTGACAGAAGGAAGAATGCCAATAATTCTTGGTTTACATCAATGATTTTTTTTTTTCTTCTGCTCACAGAATAACTTCATTTGTGACAAAAGATTTTGTAAAAACCCAGGTATTTCTCATGGGCAGCTTACAAAAGTGACCATATACTGAAAATAATCTTAAGTTTCTTTTTCTGGCATAGTCTTTCTCTGTTTCTTTCTTGTCTAGCTGTAAATTTCTGAAAACTCTAATCTTCAAGTTCACAGAAAGACTACCATGCACAAGCTTACAGTTGTTSGCTAGTCCCAGGATAGGCTCCTCATACAGAGCAGAGGGGAGCCCTGCRTGCCAGAGTGGATAAAAGTAGCAGGGAAGCCAAGCTGATGGGCCACTGTGACAACCTGGCTAAAACTCCTGTATTTCAAATCTACTTACAGACAGGTATCTGAGTACTTTCACTCAAGTTTTAATTTACATTAGAAAGGCTGTGTCAGCGCTCTTCCTTCAAACATACTGAGTGGACATTACACTTCAGTATCATGATTGATGTTGGCGTTTATCTGCTTGTAAAATATCCTTTTAACTAGTGCTCAGAGGAGTGCCAGAAGCAAAGATTTCTTCTTCTGAAGTTTAAATTCCCCCAGGCAGAGAAAGGACGATTGAACATGTGTCAATTGACCACAACTTGGTTGAGCATTTTAACCCCTTACCAGGTACATAAAGATGTTTTTCTTGTCCAGATATGTTTTAAATTGAATTTTGAATGCAGTGTGCTCACATTGGGATATTCTCAGAACACCAGCTAGATTAAGTTMTTAAGAGGAGATGAGCAGAAGGAGTTCCATTTTCTTGATTCTGATAGGGAACAGAAATGAGACAGGCTTCAAGTTACTCATGGCTGCCAGGCGACTTGCATGAGGAGTTTGGGCATTATCAGGACRGGCCAGTGCCTGAGAAGGACTTTGTGTCACTCTGTTTTAAAAATTTACTTGGGTAGTGATGTCCTCTTATTGGCCTGTTCCTGCATGTCCCAAAGACTATAGTTATACTAAGTGTTGGTTACAGTGTTTCAGATTTTTGGAGAAAAAGCTCTGTACCAGGTGCAAAGAAGAAACGACMGAGTACCTGCACCCTGAAGGCCTCTGAGACAATGAGAAATTCCAGCCTGCAAACTACAATCGTTTCTGAAGATAAAGGAAATAAAACTCTCGAGATCCTGCTTGATTATAGTTTGGAGTAAAACACTTTTCCCACCCCAAATCTGGCCATTGCTGTGACCCTGAGCACCCGGAGAAGAAACACAAAGCAGAAAGCTGAGATTATATGGTGCCTTCTGCCAGTGGTCTACCCTGTCATTGTCCCATTTCCAACTGGTGACCAAGGTCTGACACTTCAGAAAGTGGTAGGTGGATAGGGAAGTAATCAAAATATATCTTGGAGGCAGAGAGAAGGAATTCTTTCATAGCCTGAAGACAATCATGTGAGGCACCTACCACTGATTGCAGGCTGTGATTTGGAGTTTCTCCCACCAAAAGACATTTATCAGTGATTGGATCTTGTAATGCCTTTGTCAGTAAAAGTTTAAAAGCTCTCTACTCTCAGATATTCATCCTGTGTGCTAACACTTGTACAAAACACCCAAATTACTTCAAGTTTCTTTTTTCTTCAGTAACTTGAATAAATTGTTGCCCTTATGCCTCCCCTCCTACAGTCTGCTTGGCAGCCCACAAGCCAGCTTTGTGGCTCCGCTTTGAAACCTCTGTCATATTTCCTCAGCCTCTCTTAACAGCAGGGACCAGAAAGGCAACCCAGCATCTGCAGTGGCTAACTAATGCCATACGCTCACACCCCTACTTCTGTTTTCTAAATAACTGTTAAACACTTTTGACAGAGCACTTAAAGCACTTACTGAAGGTAGCAGCAAAAGTGTTCCTGAAGGTAAGCCTCCACTGCACATGCAGTTACTCACCCAGGATTCRGGAGGTGCCGAGGTTCAAACACTGGGTTTGGCACAGGCCCTTTGGGCAATCTTAAGAAATTAATTTGACGTTCCTGTGTTGCCATCATTCTTACCTCATCCCCATTTCTGTAGGACATGTACAATACCTGCACTGCACTGTTTCCACCTGGTGTATCTGCAGGCACATCTGGTAGGTGTATCTGCCTGYCCTCTGAGTCAGAGGAGCGAAAGCCTTCTCAGGCTGGAAACTGTTTAGACGTGTTATTGAGGGCTGTGCCCTTGCTAGTTTTTCCTGCTTCCCCATGGAGAAAAAAGGCATGTCAAGGAGTTGAATTTACTCTTGTGGGTCTCCTCAAGTTTAAATATCACTAGTACTTTCCAGCACACTGCAAGACACATAGTCCTGGTGCTGAAGCAGTCTCAAGCCTCACATTTCTCCTGTCCAGCGTCTCATTCTGCCTTACATAGGCTCAGCGGCTTTCCTCCTTCAGCCCTCCCCAGCCCTTCTGGACAGCTACATGAAGGTTACATTACAGCAGATGGAAGTCTCAAAACCAAATGGGCTGGCAGAAGCAGTCCCTCCCCTGCCACTAACCCCACACGGGGGTAGAAAGCATTTAATTTCCTCTGGAGCCAGGAACATGCTGTTCCTGTGTTGCCACAGGGGAATGCTGCCATGATACAGCAGCAAAAGGCTTTCTGATGGCATGGAGACTCCTCAGGCAGTGCAGCYGCCAGGTTAGGTATCTCCTGTGTGCTCAGCTGCCCCAACAGCTCTCCTGAAATTCACAGCTACATTGAAACATCAAACCTCTCATATGCTGTCCCTTGCCCTGCAATTGCAAGCTTTTACCTTGCAGTGAGTTTAGTCTGAAGTACTGCATACAGTGAGTCTTTAAACTTACTATTAGTTATATGATACACCGGCAGTGTAGTGGATGTTTTACAGCTGGGTAATAAAATTATTGCCTGTAGATGGAAAGTGAAAAATCATCCTTGTTCCTAAAGCCTTTGTCTTTACAAATTATAAATAATAACATTTCGAGCTACAAGTCTCCTTACCTCCCATCACTGCTAATGGTGGAACAGCCCTAAATCTATGTCTGTAGCTTTACAAATGTTTAAGTGATAGCTAAGCCTCCTGTCACACCTAACGTAAAATAGATATATGGAATCACAATATTCTTTCAAAGTATGGGYTTATCCAGGCACTTTTACTGCACAGAAGCAGGAATCATGTAATGTTTCCTATGGCTTGCTATGACTTCCCTACACTCTTGCTGTGTGGGCTTCTGAGCCTGTGGTAGCATTACAGCAGGGCTGCACCCCTACAGCAGAGGGGATGATAATTAAAATGACAAACTGGTGAAGAAATGTGTAAAGTAGTAAAATTCTAGGGAGAAGATTTTGGTGTTGTTCCTGAAGCATGACCTAAACTCATTTATTTCTTTGTTCATCAATTTAAACATTTATTTGTAAAGTTTAAACCTGGGATTTTCTTGTTTAGTTCCTCTGAACRGTCAGCCACCAGAGAGTCTCTGTGATGCTTGTTCTTGCAAATATATGTCTAGACATAATTTAGATTAATTCTCCATAATGAAGCTGTCAGTTTGAATATATTACAATGCAAGTGCTCTGGCCTACCTGGTGTGTCTTAATATACTGCAATTATTCTAGTAGAAAAAGAAAGAGGGAGCATGTTTCTTCCCCAGTTAGAAGGCGAAGTGTTTACAAAGTTGTGTGGAATTTAATGAATTCAGAACATAGGTATATATTCAGAGGCTGATCCTAGAGTGTTGCATGGCTTCCTCCTTAATGGCTACTGATCCTTTTGATTTTTCTCTTTGAAAGGGTTAAGAGTACATTTTAAGGAATTTTTGATGCTTGTGTCAAGCTTATTATTACCAATCATGAGAAGGTGTTATAATCTATTAAGTATAGGAAGTTCCATCTGAAGACAATTTCATTGCCATACARCTAGAGACTGTATTCATCCCTGCCACATGTGGAAGACACATTTAAGACTGAGCTGAAGCGACAATGACAGCCCTTTGTAGTAAGAGAAAATGGGAGTTTCTAGAACTTGCTACCTCAGGCGATTTGTCACATGGCAAACAATGTCCACAACAAAGGCTCGTGGTCATTGCAACCTCTTGAAAGCTGTGAAAGAAGTAAACAGATGGTAAGAAAAGCATAGTCACATTCATCTGGGGTGGAAAATCAGATCTTCTTATTGCAAGAACTCTCTGGAAAAGCAGTCCTGGGAATGGAGGGCAAGGAGAGAGCTGGCTGCTCTTTACTCATACTTMAGGGGATAAGCTCCATATATGTTCTCTGACTGGCTGGGATTGCAAAGGGAAATGTCTGACYCATATAACCATCTTAACCCATAGCTAAAACAATTCTGCCTGAATGTTAGATAGTTTATAGAATCATAGCATGATTTAGGTTTATCAGACTGAATGACTGATATCTGTGCGTAGACATGTATATACGTATGTGTATGTTCTGGTGTATAGTATGACTTGATTCTCTGGATTTTCATAGGAGATCTTCAGTTCCTTCTACTGCCACCTCAGTTGGTGGAATACGTGTCTGCTTGGCAGCTCCCAGAACTGTGTCTATCTCAACTTACACCTGAGGAACTGATAATTTGAAAGTGTGATATAAGCAGTGATGAAGTGAAACTCCCAGCCCCCTCTTGTCCATACTACACATCATGTCCTAGAGTAAAAATAAGTTCTAATATCAGCTACCTACTTGGGAGATGGACAAATTTTACAATTTCAGAGGAAATTAATTTAAGGCACATAAAAAGTTAGATGACAAGCTCCAGGCCACACAGGATCTCTGTGCTAGATATAGACAAAGAATCTAGGACTTAGGAATCTAGTCTTATGCTTTGACCAAAGTCCTTCAATGTCCTTCACAACATCCTCCTCAGGAGCATATGGTTCAAGAGGTGTGAAGGTTAAAGAAAGAACAAGTTTAACCTGCACCAGGAGGGCTCCTCAAAAATTATTATCTATCCATTATTATCTATTATTAAAAAGCAATGAATTCTGTTCCAGATTCATTCTAATGCCATGAAATCACTACCGGCTTTGCAGGTATGAATCTAAATAGGCAGTGCATGTCAACCCTGCAGTACTGCAAACAGACTTCTCACATAAAACCCTGCAGGTAAAAGAGTTACTTTAGCCAGAACATTTTGTAAACTATTAATCCAACTTATCCTTGCAAGAGAGGTTAGTCTTACAAACATTTTTCCCCTCAACTTCCAACAATGAACAAATCACCCTATTAAGTAGCTGCTTTCAGGTCTTTGAAAAACATAGACCCCCTTTAACCTTTTATTTGAATGTCTTAAAAATCCTGCCTGGTTTTTGTTCAGTTGTCTTCAACTTTTTGCTCCAAGTATTCCAGTAACTGCGAAGTCACACTATAGCAAGAATGCATTAGAAATTCTACAGGAAATCAAAGAGCTATATTATTATGTGTTATATTATACGTAAGGTGCAGGCTTGGTCTAATCAGATTACCACAGAGACATTTGGTTATAAGATTTTTGCTCTGGTTTTTTTGAGACATAGCGCACTATCACAGTCTAAATCATACAGAATTCTCCTGAGCAGTGTAAATCCTAATCCTGTAGATCACTTCTGAGAAATTATTTCAGGTAAATACATTTTAACTTGAAATGTCATAAAAGCCACCTTTGGTTCAAAATGGGAAATAAGGAATTTACTGGGGATGCTTACCTACAGGAGCAGGTACAAGGATCCGTGGGGTCCAGAGAGTGATCTGTAATCAACTAATGCATTTTGTAAATGTGCAGCCCTGTATTATCAAATTCAAGTTTGTAGAGAAAAAAAGAAAGATATGGAAAAAACTGCATTAAAAGAGTTTTGGTTTTGCTGTTTTTTAGTCATCTATTCTTTTTAGTTCTCAAACACCTGGCAAGCAGTATCAGAAGTAAAAYTTTCACACAATTTCTTTTCTAGACATTTCTTTCATCAGGCCAATCTTACAATCAAATGGAATATGTCATATAAACTCTGGTCCTTCCTACAGCTATGCAATTACTGAACAACAAGCTCAAAGATATTTGCAAGAACAACAGTCCTTGCCTGGTTTTCCGCAGCTGCTTCTGCCACTCTCTCCTCCCATAAGACACTTGACAGAATAATTACCAAGCATGACAATATATCAGCTTGATATTCAGACATTATTTTTACATCTCTTGGCAGGTCAACTCAATAGAAGATGCACTGGCAAGCAGCAGTGGCAGCTGGAGGGGGAGCTCCCACAGACAGAGTTTGTCCCAGGACACTCAAAGAGTTAAAAACCACATGGTAATCTTTCCATACTATCACAGGCAGTTAATCTTATTTGAAGGAACACATTTTGCCTGTAGACATCATAGCCTCGGGGTGTGAGCAGGAGAGGGGTGCGCAGGGCAGAACAGCAGTGGCCGAAGGGCACAAGGGAAATGGCTGGGAGAGAGCTGCCAGCTGCCTCCCCAGGCTGGGACCTAGCCCACGTGTGACCTCCTTATCCAGGTAAGGAAAGGAGCACCTGACTCTGTCCCCACATACCTCACGGCTCCCCACGCACCTGCACAATGCAAATGAAGCCATTCCCTGAGCTGGATTGCTGGGGGAGCAGCTGTCAAATTGCCCAGCGGCTTCAGTGAGACCAGGATTTCACTAGTATTTCTCAAAGAAGAGAGATGTATTCTTCTACAGGGAACCGATGCTGATGCCTCCTGGCAATGTTTTAAAGCCCCCCCATCCTGCCCTGCAACCTTCCTWCTGCTGACACAAGAACCATGTATGCTTCAATGCCTGCAAAATACACTGAGTGTTACAGAGAGATTTCATTCTCTAGAAGGTGATTATGAAGTACTCGCTAATTATAGGAACTGCATTAAAGTGTTCCCAAAGAATATATCAGCCWAAGGGCAGGCAGAGCTATTCCCAAGAAATAACATGTTAGGCTACTGGGCTTTTTTTTTYCTGCTTGCCAAGCATCCTCCAGCAATATGCATTTACTTTAAAATTATTTATCTGAATGCATTTGAATTGATTATTGTCACTATCTTTCTATCACAGGGAATTATGGTGCATAATTGTAACTGAAGCTGTGCTGTCTGGTTGGAAGCGGTCATACAAGATGCAAATTTTATTCCCTGAGTGAAGAATGTAAGTATTTCCATAGCAAAGTATTCATGTTTAAAGTWAAGTCTCCTTGAGTGTGGGTGTTTATAATTCCAGATTCCTTTAGAACAAATATTTGTGTCTATAAAATTCATTTGCAAGAGATTTGACAGGATGTGTGCAGAAAATAAAGGTCAAAACCATAAAAGTGTACTAAAAAGAATAAAACTAAAGTCCTTGAAGCATGGTGTGCGAGTGTTGGTGTGCATGTGTTACAGGTACGGGCCATTTTGAAAAAATGTCCATACCCATGTGAATGTAAATGTGCAGTTCAAAAAATATGTGCATTGTAGGTTGCTACTTTCATACCCCATAGAGAGAGACYGTGTGTGTGTGTGTGTGYGCGCGGACGTGCACGTGTGCATGAAGGAAAGGGTGAGGGAAAATGAGGGGAAGAGTGGGAGGAAGATAGGTACAGAGCCAGAATTCTTTTTTTTTTTTCCTCCCATCAAGATGATTATAGTGTCCTTAGAAATGAGAGGGCTCTACTAAAGACTTTCGACTTCAAAGAAAAGTTCTCAGTGAAAGCTCATCCTCTCCTTCTCTCATTAGTAGGCAGAAAAGCCTTTAACATAATTAATAATCTAGCATAGAAAAGCAGAAGAGTGTAGTTCCCTCCCAAGTCAAGCAAAACATTTCACAGGCATGTGACTGTCTGAAGCTAAAGAAGTAAAAGAAGAACGAAGACTTTTAGAGGACTATGAATACAAATGTGAAAATATTAACGCAACTCAGAGCTGTTTCTGACTATTTAGGGGTAACTTTTAGCATAAAGTTTCTGTGGTAGTTTCATTTCTAGTATCAGTGTCCCATTTTTCTACCAGATTTGGATTGGATTTTTTAAAATCTGCATTTTAATTCCCMAAATAGACTGGCTGTGTGTGCGAGAGGGAAAATCTCTCTTACTTGCCTGTATCTGGATGTTGACAATGGCTCCATGTGTTCTGTCATGCCCTAAAAGCTCCCAGCCATCTGCTGAATGAGCCTGCAGCTCTGGCACAAAGTCGGCACTTGCAGGTGTGCACTGAGGCAGATCTYGGGGCTGCCCATGATTATCTGGGCGATTTGGGCTGAATCCATCCTGCACCCTCAGTGTGCAATTGAAAAGCAACACAAAAATCACTGAGCTCMGGATTATCGAATCACATCCAGCAGCTCTCACTTCACAATGCTTATGAATGATTCCTATTTCAAATTAAATTAATCCATGTGGAAGAATATTATCATTATTTTAAAAATTGTACTAATTTAGGGCCAAGCCATAGCCAAGAAGTTCACTTTGTTCAATACATCAGAGCCTGGAGAATTGCCATAGCATTTTGTATCATAGAAGATCTTGGGTGGTAAAGGACCTTTAAAGGTCATCTAGTTCCAACCCCCCTGCAATGTGCATGGACATCTTCAACTAAACAAGGTTGTTCAAAGCTCCGTCCAGCCTGATATTGAACCAGGGATGAGTCATCCACAACTTCTCTGGGCAACCTGTTCCAGTGTGTCACCACTCTCTCGTAGTGAAGAATTTGTTCCAGCTATCTAATCTAAATTTACCCTCTTTCAATTTAAAGCCATTTCCCCTGATTCTGYCACTACATGTCCCTGTGAAAAGTCCCTCTCCAGGCTCCTTGCAGGCCCTCTTTAGGTAGTGGAAGGCCTCAATGAGGATTCCCTGGAGGCTTCTCCAGGCTGAACAAACCCAACTCTCCCAGCCTTTCCTCATGGGAGAGCTGCTCCATGTCCTTAATCATCTTCATGGGCCTTCTCTGGTCCTGCTTCAACAAATCCATGTTCTTCTTATGTGGGTGGCTCCAAAGCTGGACACAGCACTCCAGGTGGGTTCTCACCAGAGTGGAGCAGAGGGGTAGAATCCCCTCTCTCACCCTCCTGGCCACTCTGCTTTTGATGCAGCCCAGGACAGGATTGACTGGGCTGTAAGCACACATTGCCGGATCACATCCAGCTTTTCACCCACGAGTTCTCCAAGTCCTCTTCATCAGGGCTGYTCCCAGTCTCTTCATCCCCCCACTTGTGTTGATACCAGAGGTTGTCCTAACCCTCACTTGGCTTTGTTGAATCTCATGAAGTCCATGCAGACCTACTTCTCCAGAGGCTTCTCTAAGAGATTCCAGTGGTCAAGTTTTATTACTTTCTGCATTTGTACTAATTCTTTTCCTTTCAATATGCTGTGCAAATGGATTTTGTGGCAGCTTTCTTTTCAGCACCAAATATATTACAATCCTTGGATTCAATTTCCTGCATTTGCATGTTATTTTATGGAGGTAGAAGCTAGTTTAGTGACAACAAAAATAAAAACTAAAGAAAGTAAAAAAAAACCCCTCTATTTTCTTCTCCCCCTTCAAGGAAGACTCAGCTAGCACAGTTGCAGGTCCATTTACTGCCACAGCCAAAAGCACAAATCAGACACTGAGACTGACATAATGAGCAATTCTGTACGCYTGGTAAACTATCATTCAGCTAGTTTGCCTTACAAAAGAGTCAAAGATATTTAATGGACAAATATGGGTTGAGAGATGCTAGGTTTAAGGCACTACTAATCTGTGTCAAGTATGAAATCAGCTGTGTGATATYAGATGGCAAGTCTCCTGGCATAAAGCAGTGTACCTATGAAAAGATAGTTTTCCCTGTTTTTCAATATCATCCCTGTGATTGCCAAAATATATAGGAACTGTAGAAATTTTATGTACCAGAAGAAAAGAATGAGGAATGGCAGGCTGGTATACTGTTTGTAGTAAGTTAGCAGATCTAGGGAATACATTTTTATGAAATATAACCACAAAATACATGACATAATTTTTACAAAGCCATGTGTCTTGTAAAAACGCTGTAACTCCTAACCTATACTGCCCCACTTTTTGCAGCACTTTTGTCAATCATCTCACAAATGTAAGTTACATAATTACTTGCTTTATCTCTTTCACAGCTAGCATCTGAAACACTATGAGATCAGAACAGTGGCAATTTACATCCGTTTTAGTTCAAATGCAAAGCTATAAGGACTAAAGAAAGCAGAACACACTCCACCCCCTCCCTGTGAACTGGACACGCTAACTGCTCTATAAGAAGACCTTTACTGCATTTTCAGTTTGTGTAATAATGCAACTCTATATTGTAAATCCATAAACAAACAAAATTTTCTTTGATTTCACTGTGGTACATGAGAACTCCTCAGTGTCAGTGATACCAGGAGCGAGCTAGTCCATAGGCAAACTGTTGAGTATTTGTCACTCACCATTAGGAGTTCTCTCTATGTTTACAGTGTAGTAATACATCAATTCTGATGTAGACTAGAAGAGGTAAATGATACCTCTGTTCATTCAACAGTTCTTTCTTTTAATAAATTACAGACATTTAACAGTTCCCAAAATATTCCTTAAAGACTGATGAAATAAAAAAATAAGTCATCCTATTTCTTCAGAAGTCATATGAGACTAATGGAACACCATACATCTATTTAATTTCAAGTCTGCAAATTGAATAGTGGGGCTGGCAGAATTAAAAAGGATTTCTTTGAAAAACATTCCATATCTAAGGTAGTTTCATTTGGAATGAATCAATTTCTGTGGCACTGCAATGTCCTATTTCACTTATTACCTTTAGGGAACTTCAAAAAACAGGGGAAAAATTTAAAGGTATGATGTGGAAAGCCAAAATGCAATAAAAGAGGAGAAGTAAAATACAAGTAAGCTTTTTTTTTTTTAATCTGCATTTTTTTATTTCACTCAGTGGTAAATAAAGATAACGTAAATTGGGAGGAGGAGAGGTATTAAGTTCTTTCCTGCCAAAATAACTCAATACAACATAAGGACTGAAATGAGTATTTTTAAGTTGCAGACAAAGACTTCTCAGGAAGGGTAACTCTATTCTAGAACTTTCAAAAGCCCAAACTGATCAAAGACAGAGAGGCCAGTGGGAGAGGACAAGAGTCTTTCCTGGCTGGAGCGGCACTCTTTGCAGGCTGATCTCAGGCCCTTTCCTTCATATGTCTGGTTCACTCCCATGASCACTATCACCTAGATCATTGCTTCCTGGGCAGTGGTGAGGGGAGAGGATCCTGGAGTTCAGGTGATGGTTGGTGCCAGGTCAGCATGAATCAAGGAGGCAGTGAGCACCTTGACGACGTCTAGACTTTGTTTCATCTCTGCTGCTCTGCGTAGTTTCTCTCACTAAGCTCCTTCATTCACTCTTATAAGTGTGACCTTCTCAGGGTTCAGCTCATAATTGCTTGCACTGAATTTCCATAAAGCTGGGCAATGATCAAGACTTTATTTTTCATGTAGCTCCAGGGGGAGTGTCTAAAATTGACATTGAAGCTAAGTACACTAGATTAAAAGAAACAGCTGAATGTAATAAGTCCCGAGTCACATTGTTGTAACATCAGAAGAACATTCTGAAAACAAGAAATCTCTTCAGAACTCTGAAGAGATTTATGGCTCAGTATTTGTCATCACTAAGTGGAATTTTCATGCATAATGACAGGAAACAGTCAAACTTCAGCATATTTCACCCAATTACACATAGAATTTGGATTCTATTAAACATAACACAGCATAACAATGTCTTTTCTGGATGAAGTCTGAGCAGATGACGATGTATTCTGCTATTGCTTTTGTGATCCTTATGGCTCCTGCTTGTCCTGACATCTAGACCTTTATCAGGTGGAAAACTCCTTTCTAATTTCCAGGTTGATCTGGCTTTATTTGATCTGAAATTTGAATGCATGGTCCTGAGGTTGGTGTGATAAGGTTTAATCTTTGAACACTGAGCACCATCTAAAGCTAGATGGTCATCTAGCATTAACCTGACGTATACCAAACCTTGACTCTGTATCTCAGAGGATGTGGTACTGAGCAAAGGCCAGATCTATCTGTGTCAAAATTCAGGGGTAGAAGGTGGATGGCAACTTCCAGTCAGAACTCACCATCTCTGCTTGGACATCTTTCAGATGGGCACTCATGGATAGCGATGCATGGATGTGCATGCTAAACCTCTAACAGCCCCTGTTCTGCTCCATGCTTGATATAATTTTCTCATATTTAATATAACATCAAGGTCACGGCAAAACTTGTGTGTAAGAGAGGCATCTGTGCTGAGTGCAATTTGAGTGTAAGGGTGCAAAATCTCACCTCCCGTAATAGCAAGCTGGCTGGCTGGAGGTGAGCCACGGTATACACTAAGGCCACAAAGCTGAAGACAGCTGCCTTTGGATTTAATTGTTAATGTGTTGCTGCTGGCTGAGCTGCTAAATTATTGCTGTCTTTAACTCTGTCATGAACATGCCATTGTAACTGTGTGTTTTCCTCTATATGCAGTTCCATACCATTAAGATATTTCATTAAGATAAATATCAACACATTTTGATTCTTCTTTTTGCCTGATTTCACAGCTGGTCAGACAGGGAATATTAAAAACAGCAATTATGGAGATGAAGAAGACATTAGAATATTTTTGGCCACAAACTGGATGCCTGCAATTTGAAGGAGGTTGTCGTGGTGCCTCTCTCTAGGAAACAGTATATCAAAAGTGTGAGCCATTCCTTTTCTGAGAAATTAGGTTAAGCATATGGTGCATTAGGAATCCAGGTGGTATTCAGGACAGTTCAAAGTCCCTCTACAGGCTATTAGATTATGAACGGGATGGTTGTTCTTCCAATGACAGGTTAGGCAACTGTTTGATTTCCTTCTTGCATATGCTACACAATCTATGGGTTGTAGCTTAGTTACTTCTAGATTATTTCCCAGAAAAGTGAAGCAAGATAAGGACTTACTGGGTTTTGGTTTATCCTGCGTGCTTGCAGCCAGAGTCTGAGCATCTGCATTAACTTGGACATGAACATCCCCCACAATTACACATCATCCCGTGTCCTCCCTACCCTTCATTTTTCCATATACACTCAGAAGAGAAGGAGTTCACCTGTTACTGATTTTGCTAATAGTTCTCATCAGCTCTTACAGTGCCAAGAGAGCATTTATCTCCCTCAGGAGTTCCTTGCAGGGAGATTTGGAAGGTTATTTATTGTGTGGGAGTGTTTTAACCCAAATTCTATGTAGCCCCAACACAAGCCTTCCCAGATCCAGTAGAAAATCAGATTTGCATATTTGGAAATAAACTCTGAGGTTTCCAATACGGGTCATAGAAATGGAGATCTTGGTCCAAGTCAAGGTTGGGTTAATTCAGTTAAGTGTAGCCATCAGTAGAATCTGTCACTGACTGACAGGGTGTCCCTTATTGGTTCTTAGACAGATGATTTGAAGCCTTTGTTCCTTTCCTTGCTAGATGCCTGAGACGATCAGAGTTTGCCCTAAAAGCACTATCAAGTGGCAGTGTGATGTCTTAACTGTCCTGTTGAACATGCATAAGAGTCTTACTCCATTAATTAGTGATAGATATGTATCAGTGTGTTAATGATCCCTGGCTCCGCACGTCCATCTGCTCTGACCCATGCCACACGCCGAAATGAGTGACATGATGCCTGCACAGATCTAGTGACTGTCCTGTGAGCAGTAGTTAGCTGAGAAATAGATAAAGAATGAGTTGCACTACAGGGCTGGTGGAACAACTGTCGAGAGTTTCACGGTGCCACTGGCCCACGGGCACCAGCCATTTGCATTTAGAGTCTGGTTCTCTTATACTTGCCAGGACCTTTGCATCTGCTCCTGGTGGAAGAGGTACAAGCCCTCCTTGCAGTCACTTTGGATAGGTCTACATGGCATACAGGGGGATTGCTTTGTCTGCATTTTGAATAAACTGAACATGGAACAGCTGTAGACTCATGGAGCTCAAAGCCAAGATGTAGCACTGGATAACAGAGCTGGTTCAGAGCCTCCAGGCTTCTGCTGGCTAGTAACCCCGACCGTGGTTGTGTCTTGCCTCAACACATGGCACAGGTGTTGCCTCACACTTGACCAAAATTCTTAGTCACTTTGGGAACAGGCTGCTCTTGTGCTCATGACAAAACCCTGCAAAATTGAAGCTCATACAGCAGATAGCTGCCTCTGACTCAAGTTTCAGTAGTGCATTGAACTAGTGCTTTGATGCTTAGGTTTGGCTGATGATAAGGATCTGTGTGAAGGTCAAAATTTTGCTTTTATCATGCAGTCTCTGCACTGATTTCAGAGCTGTTACTGAAGAGGCAGTTTCTTTTTGGCTATGACAACACCGCAGTCTTAACTAAAGACATCCAATTAAGCAGTGAGTAGTTGAGAAGCCCAGATTTGCTGTTCTGCTAAACGTGGTATGAATTTTAACATTCGTCTTAGCGTGTGAGAGAGAAGAGGTCAAAAAGTAGTATATTAAATGCTTTCATGTAGGAAAATCAGTCAATTACTTGCGGTTCCAAATTAATTTATTTGAGATCAAAGGGACGGCATTTAAAAAATTGTGGAACCAACAATGGAAGCGTATAAGAGAAAATCAAAGGATTTGCACATGAAATACACATTGATGGATCAACTGTCTTTTTGCTGGATGATAAAGAAAGGCATAACATCATGCAATAACTATTTTTATAATGTAATAATGTCTAGGGGGAGAAAAAAGTGCAAAATGTTAACCATTTTAAACTTAGATCTGTCTGAAAAGAAACGCTGAAAAAAATATGCCCCCACATAAAGAATTTGTAAGTTTGGATAGGTTTCACAATATTGACACTGCCTCATGACTCCTAACTAAAACCAATGGTACAGGATGCTGACATAATCAAATGCTGACATGTGTGCAAGAGCTGAATGCAAAGCAGGTCTCTGATCTGCAGGAATTTTTGAGACTTCAAAGCTCACTCAGGACAAAGAGAAAAAGAAAAGAAATTTTGTGTGATGTCATAATAATAAAAAAGACTGTTTTAGTTGAAGTACGATTTTTTTTCTGATAACCGACATATTTTTTCATGATACAGTAATGAAAATTGCTGCAAAAAAAAAAAAAAAAAAAGAATCTTATGTCAGAAACAAAGACTTTTGCTTTAAAGAACCAAAAAGAGGTATTTTGACAATTTTGAATTTAAATTATGCTGGGACTTACTAAAACCAGCTCCTTTCTGTGAATATCTTCAGTTTTGACATATGGAACTTTGTAATGAAAAGTGCTTTTTACTGGAAATGCTCTAATTAGTTTTACCTTTCTTTCTTTTCATGGCAGTGTCTGACATATGATGTTGTAATATAATAAGAATTCTCTTTAGATTCCTAAAGCATTATCTGAATGATTTTCCATATGTTAATTCGGTTTATGATAGATTACAATCAAATTTGCTAATTATATTTTTCCAGCATCATCAGATGTCTGTATGTTTGATCATGAATACAATTGGACATAATCAATTATGGCATGTATCTCAGCACTAATGTTATTTGTTAATGGTTATTTTTGACATTATCTGAACCAAGACATTTATTATAACTGAYCAAAGGATTTTTTTAGCCTACCTGGCACTCCATGACATACTGAAAGATGCAGATGTACTCACTATAAATTCAGCCTCTATGAATGCAGAAATACTGAAATTTCAATGAAATAAATATAAGACTGATGAAAAACCTCCAGAATAAAACACAAATCACAAGAAGAAATTTGAAGACAGATTTTTAATGGCACCAGACTCCCATCATTAAGATTTTCAGAAGATTGCAAGTCTTATGTAGGGATGAACAGACTTTTAGAAATACCAGTTTCTCCAGCTGAGAGCACTGAGATCTTCTAAAATAATGACGCATCTTGTTCGGTGCAGTACTCAAATATATAGAAATGAATGCCTGTGTCACATGGGTGATTTATAACATGAGTAGTAGAACATGTCATTAGTACCTATAAAATGGAAGCATAGGAAAAGCTTCTACATAATCCAGGTTGAAGTGATTCCACTTTTCAATGGTTAATATGCTAGCTCTTCCATCCAAAGGTATCTCATACATAAAAATTCATTAGTAATGCCAGCTGAATGCTAAAGGATATTACTGCTGAGGCCCACAACTCTTACTCAGAAAAATTCAAGTCTTATTGTGGAAGAGTGTTTAATATGAAAAGGCTGAAGTCATCTGGCAAAACAGCTTTATCTGGGGTGTTAATTTTCTCATATCTTGAAAACCTGTTTCATTTTCACAAAAGGATGCCTAGAAAGTGGCCCGACACATTTCCTTCACACTTTCAGACTACAGAGAGTTTATCTTGAGGAAATTGAATACTTCTCACTCCAGTGATGTGAATATTCACTTCACRGTTCAATCCTGGTATCAGTGACATGGAAACAACACCCTCGGTCTCAGCTGCAAGTCTCCCTGCTTTGGGCCACAATTGCACACTGTTTTCAGTCACTTCATGCCCATATCTGTTGACATTAATTACAAATACTTCTTCCTCCACTCTGCTATATATAATTACCCTATGGTTTGTAAGGAGCTAAAAGTCTAGAGTTGCTCCCCTCCTATGCCACCTGATAGCTACAATATTCCTTTGTAATAGGAGAGGACATTGGAAAGGTTGTAAAGGAAGCACAGGTGATAAACATCAGCTTATTATTATTTATTATTCTATGATGCTCTCAGGCCTGTAGACATCGGACATAGAAATCCAAGAAAATTGGATCCCTGCTACAAACAGTTCAGAGTCCTAAACCACTGTTTCACCAGTGCAAATATATAGGAGAAATATCAACTGTAACATCCAAAGTTATACCAATAACCACCTGGAGGTGATCTTCATGGATGAGTGCAGAGCAAAACATATTACAGGAGGAAGAAGGTCATGAGGAATGTGATTTATGCATTTAATTACCTTAGGAACAAGTTCGTGAAGGTCTTTTCAATGATGCCTTCTCATTCCAGATGTTCAATGCAGGCATGCTCATACTCTGTAGGCAATTACTAAATAAACTCCAGTAGGAAGTCACAGAAGCACCTTCTGGAAGGGAAGAGTGGCTTTCTGTTACAGGAAAAGCACTAGAGGACATGTCAAGTGCAGAATACTTTCGAGAAAAGGAAAAAGCATGAGTTGCTATTTCCCCTGGGATTCTGCACAGAACACTCACGACTTACCAGGCTATCCAAAACACTTGCGGTTCTGTTTGTTTTTCCAGCTAAAGAAGAGTGTTTCCATTGAGTTTGTCAAGAATTTGAGAATCAGGCAACATGAATCACAATTCTGGGGAAGCCTAAAGATATGTGATTGCACAATGYTAGTCAAGAAATATAAAAACTACCGCAGACAGAGTCTGAAAACACAGCAGAAGCCTCTCAAAATGGAATATTTTTTCTGCCAGAACAATTATAGTGTAATCAAAGTTTCATTATAAATGAAACTGCAATTCCCACATTGCACATATGAAACAATTAGTGACTTTAATTGGCCTTGCTATAAATGGAGGTTTGCTGTAGCTGAGTTTACTGTGAAAATAGAGTCAAGTAATCCGGTTGTAACATTACTCAAACGTTTTCAAATGGTCCATACACAAATATTTTCTGATACAAGCCTCTTCTGTCTTCAAACCACAAAAAGCTTAGTCTTCTGGAGAGGCAACTTATCCCCCTTTCTCCCCCAGAATATGTCACGTGTTCATTTGGACTCCACCGCTGCTTAGCCCAGGTCTTCAAAGTAGACAGAGGTTCGTTGGCAGACCTGGAGCTACAATGCAAAAATCAGCCAGCATTGCCACTCGATTTGCCCTTTTGCAGGGACGGATGATGACTTGGCTTATCAGAATGTGTGTGTCAGTGTTACACTGCCTTGGAGAAATCCCACTTGCAAACACTCCTACACAGACAGCTCATACCTTGGGTCTGGCTGCAACTGGAAATGGTGGAGGCACAAGTTTGGGCGAGAAGCARTGGAGATTGGGTGGATCTGGGCTCTGTCTCCCCTACACGACAGCCACTGTAACTGAACCGCATGTGGGTTGTTGAAATTTTTAGATTTTATGAGCCAGCATTAATAAGCTATTTCTCTGTGTCCCCCTCTCCAACCAACTGAAGGAGTGAATGAGTAATTGTGACTCATCTGATACTTCTGAGAGATCAGGTTTCTTCAGAATATTTCTAAGTTTATGTTGGTCGTATCAGAATATTTTCCTCATCCCTGTGCCAGAGAGTCATAAGCCAGCCCATTTTAGATGGACTACATACTATTGGCTGCAAGATGTTGATTTTGTACAGTTGTAGTTTTGTTCTGTTTCTATATGGCAAGGCAGAGTGAAAGAAAGCAATTTTTGATCCCAAATTAAATACAGTTATTTACTTGACTGGAGTATCTGGAAAACTTCCATTCTAGTGGATTGCTTTTTTAAATAAACAGAGGGAAATTGCTATAGTATAGAGAGTGTGGAGGCACTGACCTAGAATATGTGGTGAAGAGGAATCAAGAAAGGGATGTCTAGAGGTACTCCCCCAAGGGCCAGCTGGCTAAGGAGAGGGAGCAAATGCTGAGGGTGGCAATCACTGGGTTTCATTAGGGCAAGCCAGTACAGTTCATGCCTAATGGCTCTGTGGTATGTATAAGTGAAAAAGGAAACTGAGATAAAACAACTCCCTGGGAAGCGAGCAGATAGTAATATTAGCTGATCTGCAGACAAAAAAAATTCCCCCAAAAGTGAAGGACAATGAGAGCTCACACCTAACTACTGTGACAACCAGTAGATTTTTTTTGCCTAGGGGGGTGGTTGCTGTAATTCATTTCTCCACCTGCTAGTCAAATCGAGCAGATTTCCACAGCATGAGAACTCAAGCATGCATGCTGAGCCTGCTGAGGAAAATGAACAGTATCTCCACCTTGACAGCAGTGGCAAATGTCCTAGAGAAGTGTGTGTCCTAGATGTGAATTTTTTTTTCTTTTTCAAATAAAATGCACGTATTTGAATGAACCCGCAGTAGAAAGCTTAGACTATCAAATCCTTACAAAATGACAATGTCCTCCACAAAGCATGCTTATTTTCAATGTTGTCTAAAACCAGTAAAGATTCTATGTTTAAGTTGTCAGCAGTGGAGAATTGAGTCCAAGTCTTCTGTGGGTAACTAGGTATTATTAATGATTTTCAGTCCTGCATTTAAGTCCAAGGCAGCTGCTAACCCACTCTCAAAACACCATGGATTTGTTTAAGTCTGTCCCAGCTTGGACCTTTACCAATCTCTGTCTGCTCAGGAGCTGTACGGTTCATAAATTCCCATCCCTGCAAATGCTATGACACAACCCTATCCTGGTGGATAGCAAGGGAAGTAAGTGTAAGTGAAGTATACTCATGGTAAGACCTTTATTTCAGTTTTAATGCTTTTTTCATTTGTCACTTGCGAAGGTATTTTGTAGGGGCTTTACTTCCCTGCAGGCTTCCTTCTACCTGACAAGTCCTATCTGTCGGCTGGGATAACACACTCAGCAGCAGCTTGCAGGCAGCTGGGAAAATCCCACTGATGCTGGGCTGTGGCACAGAAGCCCTGTGCCGAGGCCAGGGCCAGCGGTGGCCTGGGTGCTGTGGGAGAAGCAGGAGAGCTGCAGGGAGAGCGGGCACAGAGAGCTCATTCAGCCCCAGCCCTGACTCTGGCAGGCGCTGCCATGAAGGCACTGCTGGAGTTGAAGGGAGGTTTTGCTTTGTGAATGGATTCAAGGAATGAAAAAAGCAGCCAGGGAAAATTATTGACTCAATAAGGTTTCCATAAAATTCAATTTTTCCCCCTAATGCTTTTTGGCTCCCTATCGCTAAAAACCTTACAGATCAATCAAGATACAGTTAGGAAATCTAATTAAGTGCCTACAGTAATAACGATGACCTTCCTCTATCCTGTTTTTTTTTTTTTCTAGATTGGACTTCTCTGGGAAAAACAGAGTCCTGGCACAAACAAAGCATCTCTGTCTATTCCAGTGAAGTTTTGCTTGCTTTAGAACCAGATCTCCTCTTTCTCTCTCTTTTATGAACGTCAGTTTTATTGCATTTCATGGTTTCGTGTATCATTTTATTTTCATCTCTCCTCCAAGTAATACTCGAGGAAATGAGATGCCTGAAATAATCAAACAGTAAAAGTCAAGTATGCAAAAATTAAAACCAGCTACCCACTTAGGCACTTTAGCTAAGCCGACTGATCTTGGTCATGGAAATTTTCACAGTTTGAATTCTCCTCAGGTCAGCAGCAAGCAAAGTTCATTATTTTCTGGTGATTGTTTTGTGGCCTGTAGGATATAGATTGATGTTTTCTTCCTGTGGAATAGGTTTTATATCCCCTGCTCTCTGTGGGCTAGAAATGGGAACTGCATACAGCCGGACAGAAGGGGATTTCAGCTCACCTATGAAATATGGAACAATTGTTTCAAGCCTGGAAGGATTTCAGACTATCAGACCTTCAAATTGCTTCTGATATTGTGTATGAATAGAAACCATTGTAAGCCATTTTTAAGAAGTTTGAAGTGCTAGATAGCAGCTAGATTTCCTTTTCTATTCAACCAGCACAGGCTATGAAAGGCTGGCATAATCAACTGGGTCAGGTGAAGGAAAGACTGGAGTGCTCTGGCAGGGGCCAGCCCAGTGCCTCTGGCTGTGCCATATTTCTGGACAGCACTGTACAGAAGAATCTTCATCCTCCTCTCACAGCTGAAGAAATCCCCCTGCCTGCTTTCTTCTGCCTTCCTGCAATTCTGTAGGTGTTATGCTACTGCAGGAAAGTACCATAACTTCCCTAGGATCCTAACCTGGTTTTGTTTTTCCTTAAATAAAACTAGTGCTAATTTTGAGCAAGCTTCCAAAGTGCTAAAATGCCTTTCTTTCTTCCCAACAGCTTTATTAATGTTAGTTTTTTTATTGCTAGGCATTATATTGCCAGCTTTAACTTCTGGTGTGTGAATGTGGTGACTGCGTATTGGGGCTGCTACTGTGACACTCACTGCCCCATTCCTGGCAGTGACTGGGAGAGCATGGAGCAAGCACAGATGAAGGACTGCAGGAAAATATGGCTGACAAGCTGCACCATGCAGTCCACGTGGTCTTGATTTACATATGGTCGGGGCAGGGTTGGCAAATACAAATAGAAACTGGGGGACAAGTGCTGCTTGTGAGAAATACAACATGAAGAACACATGAGAGCTGGCCTAAGGGTAATGTCCACACAACAGGATTTCAAGGTAGATGCTGACAAGGCCAATAGCTAGAGGAGCAATCACAGAAGTGTCAAGAACTGCTCCAAGGCAGAGCTGAGATGAAAGCCATATGGACACTCAACTAGTTGTATTTCTGGAGACAGCATAAGGACCGGAAAATGTTCAAATGCCGATTCTTCTCTCTTCAGTTATCATTGTCACTTTCTGAGCTGTTCCTGGGGTGCTCTGGTAAATGAGCTGTGCCCTTCTTCATCATTGGATACCTGGGTGAAATATCAGTTATAGCTGCTGGAAGCTCTCCAGCTTTCCCTGCCCACAAAGGGAGGAAGGGGAGCAGCACTCACAGACTGAGCAGCTGTGTCAGAACCCATAACATACTAGAAATTATCTGCAACATGTGGTTTTGGCCCTTGCCAGAGATGCAAGCAACTTCGAAAGCACAGCAAAGGGAACCACAAAAAGGGCTGTGATACTAAAAACTGTGACTTCACACTTGAACATTCTTCTTAGTCAGTGGGAGAAGATTTAGTCTGTTAATGTTGTAGCTAATTAAACTCATCAGTGTAATCTACTTGTTCCCTGATAAACCCTGAACTGATTTACCACCTGTTATCTGTTACATTACACTTGCAAGCATTTAAAGCAAGGCAAATTATTGGTATGCTGTGTTCATAAGAGGCACGACAGAACGAGAACTGTGGTCCATGCTTAGTGCCCTCTGCATACAATGTCAGCCTAAGTTTATATTACCTCTTCAAGAAGATCTTCAACAAAAAAACTTCCATGCTCTCCTATATGGCTGCTTCACAGGAATTCAAATGCCACTGTGTGTTTTGCAGCTCTTCAAAATTTTTTGGCTAGAATATATGTGTATTTCTTTCCTGACCTAATAAAAAACTTATTTTATCATTGGGTGAGTATGTGACAATTTAATGGAAACTGCTAAAGGCTGTTATAGCATGAAGTACCTGTAGGACTTGTTTAAAGTGTTTGGTATATCTGGCAGGCCACCAAACTGATGAAAACCCTTGATGTTTCATGACAATCACAATAAAGCACAGCTGAGGGGGATGGCTTGGCTCAAGTTCTTATTTTCCTACTCAATTTTTATGCCTTTTGATTGAAGTTAAATGCAGTGAACATGGAGTTTTATGCTTATTTCAGGTTTTATTATGAAGCCATGCTTTTGGCATCATAATAAAGTGAAACACTTTATCTTAGAAAAATATCTGTCTTTAAATCTATGTCTACTGATGTAAAAACAAATACGTGGTGTTCCCCTTTTGCTCCTCTTTTAGATTTTTGATCTCCTGTGCTAGATAGAAGCTCTGCAGGTAGAGTTGCCCTCTGATATCTGTAGTAAAAAAAAAGAAGTTTGCAAATAAAATCCTTTGAGACCACAGAGCCAACAAGATTTCAACTGAGAAGAATTCTTATCAAAATACGGATATCCTGGAGAGGCCGAGGAGGGGTCTGTGTGATTCAGGGATAGTGTGCTAGGTAATTCCCCTTGCAGCAACACACCTGCCTCTAAAAAACAACTGCTACAGTACTTTAAAACTATCAGGCTACTTTAAAAGCAGTTGGAGTTTTCTCTCTCTAATAGAAATATGCTTAACTTAAGTGCATAGTTTGTTCAGCTGAAAAGAGGCAAACACCCAAACAAAATAAACAGCAAAAAAGGTCTGTAGGTCAAGGGTCTGGCACCAGGAGCCATGAGATATATTCACAGGGGCAGTCGCCATCCCCAGCAGCATGCAGCATGCTAGGCTTAGAAGGCTGGAAGGAGAATGGTATTTCAGTCAGCAGCCTGGAGATCTTATGGAGGAGGTAGAGACAACACAAATGCTTTTGTGAAAGAGAAGATGGTGCCTGCAGGAGAAATATCTAAGGCTGAGAGACAGATCAAAGCTGTGGCTGAATAGATCAAAGATCTCAAAAATAAATGTACGTGCACAGCAAGCTGCCTGGTTTGCCTGAGTGGAAGTCATTCTTTTGACAGTAGTTTTCTCGCATTTCAGATTAGCCACCAAAACACGTGGTGCTCAGAATAGAGTACTGAGAGATGCTATCAGTAAAAAATGGGCACTTCCCATTATCTACATCTCTATCTATAAGCACCAGAATATAGCTCTGACAGCTCTAAAGCACAACAGAGGATTAATGAGAGATCAGTAAGACTGAGGGACGGGCTGCAAGGTGGAGGAGGGTGATGCTCACTTCAGGGAAGCCTGGCTGAGGCATATTTAGAATTCCATATTTTCTGAAAATCCTCTCAACGTCCCTCTAGCACTCTGAATTGCTGGTCAGTTTTCAAAGGTTGAACTGAATTGCTACTTGGTGAAATCCATTAGCCTCAGACAGAGGAGTGGAGTGGAAAATTCCCTTTGTCCTTGCTCCAGTGACAATTAGTTAGATAAAGTGAAACAATTCTGATGAGATATCGGCTTTTCAGCCCATTGCTTCAGACAGTCCTGTAAGAACACCCAAACTCAAAATTATGTCTTTTGTGCTGCTTGGACCTTGAACTGTATCTTCCCAAGAAGTGTTCTCATTTCTCACCTGGGATGGGGCTGTACTTTCGCCTTGCGTTTGTAACCAGAATTTTCATGCTGAGCCCAAGAAATATTTGAGTATTATTGTGACCACTGTGGCTGCTGCAATTAAAAGGGAAAGGAAAAGGACAGGTAAGGACAGAAAAAGGATGGAAAAGGACAAGAAAAGGAAAGGGAAAGGGAAAGGGAAAGGGAAAGGGAAAGGGAAAGGGAAAGGGAAAGGGAAAGGGAAAGGGAAAAAATCGGGAAATAGGAAAGAGGAAAGGAGGGTTTGAATGAATGCTGTGGCACTACATCCTTCAGAAATTTCAAGTTTAAGATGAGTGCAGCCAAATCATTTACAAACAGTTATTGAGAGCTAAAGGTACAAAGTGAGGAAATACACATTATTGACTTGTAAAAAAGTCATAGCCTACAAGCTGCTCAGCACAGGGTCTCAGTGAGTTGCGCAGGTCAGAATTCCAGTAGAATTCTCTGGGGAACAGCCATAGCAGTAGATGTAAGTTCATAGTTTCACCTCTACATGCAGTAAGGAGAAACTTGCACCGGGATAGGTTATACAGCATAGGTGCTCTTATTTTTACGGGATCTTCAAAAAAGGGGATAAAAGGGACAGGGAAGAGAGGCAGAATATCTTCAAAGACTAGTGAAAATGGCTTCTACTGAAAAATGTGAAATGCTCAGTCTGTTTACCTAACCACAGAAATGCTTATGAAGTAACTGATTTACATTAGAACAGTATTCTCAAACATACTTTATATTACAGGGCTGACCAATCTCACAGAGAAAGGCTGGACAGGAAGCTATGCTCAGAACCAGAAGCCAGATTGATATGAGAAATAAGGTCTTTTCTTGAAGCTGAGGTTTATTATCCCGGAACATAGGCTAATAGGAATTCATGAAAATTCTGTTTTGTTTTACAAACCTTGCTGTAAAATATAGCTTAATTAAAAGATACTTTACTGTTTAGTTAAACACATATTATTGGATTCACTGGATTTTGTGAAATTTAACTCAATTGAATTTAATAAAGAGGAAGGTAAAAAAGGTGTCCTTTCCAGACCCTTTCAGTTCTATTTTTCTGTAATGAAATAATCCTTCTGGTTTTAAAAGCTATATATCTATGTTTCTACAGAAATATCTGAACAAATGCATCTGTGTCTGCTTGCCTCACAGTTTTCTGCATCACATGTAGTAGATGTACTTTATTAGGAACTGCGGGTTTCCTTTAAGCTCATTGAACTCTCTACAGCATGTCCTGTCACATAACCCAGTGTTGCATTGATCATCAGATGGGCTTTTTTCCAAAGTACCACTGTTTAAATCAGAACAACAGAAGAAAAATGGTTTTTTTAATTGACCTGTGTCTCTTTTCTTTTTACTCAAAGGCTGTCCACTTATAAAACGACAGCTACCCCTGCCATTCTCCCAAGGGAAAGATATTGCCTTTCAGCACCTCTTTCCCTGAGCCTTCCTACTATCCTTTGTATGGTTATTTGTATTCGGCTTCTCTGCCTGTGCATCTCTCCCCCTCTCTCTCTCTATTTCCCCCCCTCTTCCCCTCCCTCTCTCTCTCTCTCTCTCTCTCTCTCTCTCTCTGCTGTTGCTGAACTGCAGCTCCCACTGAAATTTGCACAATCAAAACCAGCTCTCGTCTCAAACAGCAGTGAATCATACCACCTGAAGAAGAATAGCAAACTGAGCACGGTATCCTCTATGTTTATAGAGTGTGTGGTACCAGTAACACTCACAGGATGGATGGACCTGGGTTTATGTGAGACTCACTTAGCCTGAGATCTGCTGCCTGTGATCTGAAAGCTGTCACAGGATTTTACAGGAGTGTATGCATTTCGGAGATGTTTTTAAGAAGCTAATAGCGAGCTGCATCTGAAAGCTGGAAAAGGCTGCTGCTGCTGCTGCTGCTGCAGTAGCTGGTGCAGCAGGATGAATGTGTAAAGGACAGCTGCCTGAGCCGTGCCGGTGAACATCCCGTCCTGCTCTGTCTTCATTAACTGAAAGGATACGGAAGAAAACAGATGCACTAAGCAAGTGCCACACTGGCACACTGGATCTATCACTGTGTACCCTTCACTGTGGAAAATGGTCAACAAAGACATGAATGGATTTCCAGTCAAGAAGTGCTCAGCCTTTCAGTTTTTTAAAAAGAGGGTAAGATCTTCCTTTACTTCTTTTTCTTTCATTTATTTTTTCTTTTCTTTTGCTTTTATTATCGCTGCATTTGTTACTTTGCTAGAGCAGAGAGAAAGTCATCAAAGAAGGAAAGTGCTTTAATACTGGTCTCCTACTGTAATGGGTCTATGGCATGGGCAGTTCCACTGAACCCCAAGGGCAGTAGCAGTACAGGTGAAGAGGAGCTGGGCAGGGGGATGAGGATGGGGAACTGAAAGGCATTACGTCAGCACTCTCTGCTGTGGAATGTATAGCTCTGTCACAGGGCTTGACGCAATACAGCCAGCTATTCAGACTAGGATAATGTACTCCAAAGCAGAGTGCAGGGATGTTGCAGCTTGTCTCTGACTCCCTCCTCCACATCCACATAGGGTTATGACTCCCTCCATACCTTTCATTCACTTTCCTGAAGTGTGGCGTTACCCACCTCCATTCATCATCTCACAAAGTAGRAAAAAAAGAGAACAAAGAGGCATTTGTGAGCTCAGCAAAATACTTCTTATCTTGTAATTTGCTTGTAATCACAATTAATGCAGGAGAAAAGAGTAAGACTGAAGTACACCTGGGTTTGGTTTTCTTTTATATTCTTTAACTTAGTCAGATATATCAGGATTTAGAAAATATCAGCTATGTATTTTGTTTAATGATTTCCTCAAGGAAATGCAAGTGTAACTCTATTTCATCACTTTAGTTAAGTCCTTTCTGTTTCTTTGACTCTTTTATAGTGACAATACTGCACAGTCCTTACTTAACTTCAGCAACAGTCATTTCCATGTGGCAGCAGGACAGGTATTCTGAGTAAGTCTGGGTAGACCCAGACAGGAGAAGCAAAGCATCAGAAGGAGATTGTTAGCGGGGACCACACTATGGAAAGGATTTCCTGAGTGATTAAAACGACAACCCTCTCTTTAAACAGAGTGGAGTAGGAGCAGATAAGCTGCTCCATTCACTCATTAGTTCATTCATTCATTCATCCCCATTCATCCTCTCYCTCCATTATGCCAAGAATATGGTCAGTTCATTTAACCCTTCTGGTAAAGAAAATGAAGCCTAAACCTGAACCTAATTTGTAAGCTGGGGTCAAACCCTTTTGGGCACCAAGATGCCACATTTAAGGGCAGATGTGGAAAATACCAGCAGGGTCACTCAGAGGAAAAAAGTGCAGTGTTAGCCAACATTTGCTGTTTCCCAGGTGGTTTGTAGAAGCCTCAGATAGATAGCCCAAACAGCACGTAAATTCAGCCCATAAAAATGGTTCTCATCCCAAGCTGCTTCTCAGTTAAGTGCATTACTATTGGCATATGTATGTCTGATACTCAGCTCACCAGAAAGGTTTATCTGTCTTTTTTTAAAATTTCTAGGGGATTTTAATATAATTGTACTCTTAAAGAGGAAAGTAACTGGCTTGCAATTCCTGTATAAGGTTAATTATTGGCAATTGTCTTCTATCTCTGTTTAGAGCCACTGAGAAGTTAGCACTGGAAACCTCTACCTAATTTTGTTCTAKAAGAAGGGAAAATTATGATTTAGGTTGGTTTTTTTTCAGAGCTACACTTATAATCAGTGAATTTTCAGTTGAAAGAGATTGTAAATTGTAGTCATATTTGAAGAAACTGGCATACTGATACAGTCCTGGGCAGTGGATCAGGACAAATAGCTGTCTTTAGTTTCTGAAGGTTTTCATTTGAACAAATGTTGCCCTTTTGCTGTTGTGTTGAAGACAGATGAAATCAGTAAAACCAATTTAGAGATACAAAGAAAGGAATTCTGTCCCTATACATTTCTGCCAATAGATATATGTGTTCATTGATGTTTCTCTTACCCTTGTTACCTTCCTCCAGAAAATCCTCATTGTCTCATGTCAGTGGTTGAAACAAGCACAAACAAAAAAAGCTACATGTCCATAATGTGTTGCCAGCTCCCAGCAATATACCTTGCATTTGTTGGACTGCTGCATGTTAACTACTGGGAGAACAGGGAGAGATGGTTAAAGAGCTGATTTGGTTCCCTGCCAGTGATCTGGACACTTTGGCTGAACAACCACCAGAATCCTGTGTGTAGAGAAGCAGGCTTGCTAGGTTTCTTGGTCGGAGTGTAGTGAGCGGTAGAGTCGTTTGACAGTTTGCACCACCACAGTACCAGCAACCCACTGGATGCATCCCACGTTCAGAGTGAGAGGCAGGTCTTGCACTGCAGAGCCTGGCAGTCCCGGCTGCAGGGTGAGGTACTGCTATCCCTCTTTACCGACAGGTGACTGAAACCCAGAGAAGGAGATTTGTTATCTGGGTACTGTGTAGGCTTCTCCCAGATCTCCAGCAAGGTCTATGATGAAGCAAGGGACGGGACTCTGATCTCTCCAGTTTAAAATCACTGTGTCTGTGTCCTCAAAATCTTACATTTCTAGTAGAGGTGCTTTCCAAGTCTAATTCTAGAAAATCCAAATCAATGTAAATTAAAACACCCCAAATTTTGGGAAATGCTATCTTTTCAACTCTGTTAGATTTTTTTTGGAAGAAAGTGCCAGAGGTATCTTCATTGTTTTCATTTTCCATTGAGTCTTATGTTTTCATTAAATTGCAATCCTCTTTGTTGCTGTGTCCAAGAGTGCAGAAAGGACTGGCAGAGCTCTGTGGATTTAGACTAGGCTGAAAGTGCATTCAAACATTGACTTGAATTTGAGGACCAGATTTTTTTTAAGCCTGGCTTATTCTCTGATGACAAAGTACTGACCCTCTGGGATGTTGCCTGCTGTGTCAGATGATTCAGGGTATGGGCTAATCATGTCCAGAGGTCAGAGAACAGGAAGGAAAGGCTGAAATTAAAAGGCAGCACACTTAATTAAAATAAAAGGGGAAATAGAAACTATTTGTTTTGCAGAATAGCCTGTAACACTCACTTCTGGTAAGGTTGGAACAACAAAATAGGGACTCCATCCACTTAAAACGGGCACAACTTGGAGGAAACCCAAAGGATTTACAATACCTTTTTTTTTTGTTGCAAGAGGTGTAATAACTAATAGTGACTAGGATCAGAAGTTTTAATAGCTAAATAATGGGTTTTAATTAAAGATGGCACAAACCTAGAGAGAGCGGGGGAGAGAAGAAGATGGATCATATATAGGTACAAGAGGGAAATCTGAAGTTAATCTAATGAAGATAAATTATAAACACCACTGTTCAAATAATATTGGGTCATTGCCTAAAAGGATTACCTTCTGACAGGGCTGGGAGGTTAAAAGACATTGTCATCTGATGGCATATAATTACCTTCATTTTTACTACCATCCTTTTCCCTGTCCTCTGACATTACATACTGGATACCAATATAAACAGCCCATTAACTTGCTTTGGCTATAAATGGCTTGAAAATCCCCCTTTTTCATATATTAGCAGCATTTTGACTTTCCCAAAGTTCAACAAAAAGGGTTTGCTAATTGGCAGAAGTCATGTGTGGGGCTCACAGGTCTCATCCTTCAGAGCTGTGCGAGATTATCCACAGAGCAGGACCCTACCAATTCAAAAGATCACTGAATGTGGTAAACCTGCAAATATGCCATTCCCGTTCAGCCAACAGGATATCCCAGGGCAGAGGGGCCTTTCATTTCCACCTACTGCCTTCCCTGCCAGATGTTTTTTGGTGAGTGCAGCTTTGTGGTATTTGCATAGCCTCTTCCATTGCATTGGCCTATCTTAAAAAGACTTTTGGATAACATTTTGCAATATATGACCTCCTTCATGTCAAAATAACATGCCATGTCCTGTAACACAAGGCAAACGAACATGGTTAAAGCAGGATGAATGATGATGAACTGTCCCTGCCACTTAAACACTATACTCATGATATGGTAACCTCAGTGAATATGGAAATTCATTATCCTCTTAGGTCTGGAGCAAGACCAAATACAAATTTATTCAGAATGTGAAGAAGATAAATGACTGATAAACTGGGAAAGAAATAGCTGTCTTCCATAAATGGGAAATAAGAAACAGGCCATGTCTTAGAGAGGAAGTTTATTGCAGGGATTAAGGATTTGCTAGTCTGAAACCTGATAAGGGAAAGAATATCCATAATCCTTTTTCACTGAGAAAATTTACATTAATTAGCAATTTAGGTCAAGCTAAAGTGAATGCACAAGAAGGAAGAGAAAACAGCAACCTTTGTTTCTATGCAGTTTTTTCAAATATGTAGTTTGTGGCAGCCATGCCCTTCTGCTTTCTAGGTCGATATTTTATGGCACTACATACCAGCAGCTTTCTCCGTACACAAGCTGAAGTGACCAACTCATAAACATCATCATGCATGAAGATGACAGCTCAGGCTGCATTAGAGCTCAAGGCAATACACAGCTGAGGGGACTGCAGAATTACCTGAATACCATTTTTAGGACTACAGTAATTTAGTGATACAGAAAGCCCTTGAATTCAGTACTTCCAGCTGATTTCCTACAGATTACGCTCCCTCTGGTAGATTGTGATGGGAGGGGGGGGCTGCTCTCTGCTCTGCCACTTTTACAGGTCTAGAAATTCATTTCAGGGCTGGAGTTACCTTTTATTTAGGGCAATTGGGAGCTTACCTAGGAGAAAATAAATGAGAGACAAAGCTGACTGTACCTTAGTAAAATCCCAGCTTTATATGTGATGAATAGTGCTGCTTTTCTTAGCCACTTGGGCCAATGTCACAAAAGCACATAAATTTTAAAGCTGATTTCCAGAGACAAGGATCCTGGCTTGCTGCAGCAGAGACTTTTTTCCCATCCCACTTCTTCTGTGTAGAGAGGTGCTGAGCATCCATGGCTCTTCTTAGCATCAGCCAAAGCTGTAGGCACTCAGCCTTGCCCAGCACAGCCCCAAATGCCTTTATCAGTCTAGAACTTGAGCATTGCAGACCAAACTGCCGTGGGGCTTTAAGGTAACCAAGATGAAGATCAGCTTATATCTCTATCAGGCTTCAAATGTGTTACAGACACTCATTGAGCTGACCAATAATTTTCTCATCTTCTGCCTATCTATCATTTTTTGAAAAAGCCTATTAATTAAGCACATGGGATGAAATATGAGAACTGGTGAGAAACAGCCAAAGGCCCCAATACTGGTTTTCCATAAAAAACTTTGTTTTCTTCTGTCTTCCCGTTAAACCAAGTTGTGCTTTGGGTTGGGATCACTGCTAATATTTTGGTTTTCAGACTAGCATACAGGAAAAGATTTATGAGGCAAAACTGGCAACATCTAGACAAGAAGGTATCTGAGTGCTGTGTTCAAAAGGGAAATATGAAAGTGTTGTTAAAACTGAAGTATAAAAGCTTGGAATAAAATGAATAAAAAGAAAAAGAAATAGGGAAGGATAGAGGAATGACAGCAGAATGAGGGAAAAGGCAAGAAAGAAAAAAGATCAAGAGAGAGGAAAGTCTTATTTCTTATTCCTTTCTACCTTCTCTAATCTCTTCCTTTCTCTTTCATAAAAAATGTAAGACTAGAAAGGACATCCATACTCTTTAAGCTTGATCTCCTTTCCTAAACACGTCTCATAATTCCTACCACAAATTTGTCAAGCTGATGCTTGAAATTGCCCAGTTTTCTTCCAGTTTTGATTTGGAAAAATCACCCTACTCAAAAATTTAGAAATCCTTTTTTCATTTTCAGCCTAGTTTTACACATGACCAATTTATTCCCATTTGCTCTTTTACTAACACAAAGCAACAACTTATATAGCTCTTGCCCTTCCCTCATGTGTACAACCACTGGTGTATTTATAGAGTGCAGTCATTTCTTCTTTCAGCTCTATTTGTCTAGGCTAAGTAAGCCAACTTCCTTTAGACTCTTCCTTTAGGATAGACTTTCTGTTGTCCAGTAACTCTAAGAGACAAAGGCAGCTGTCATATTTTCTGCCCTAGAGATTTCTTTGGGGTTTCTGAAGCATCCATATATTCCTCTTACACAATTCTTTCTCATGGAGTCCTCTACACACTTCTAACTTCCATCCCACTTCTCTTCTCCCACCCTTGTCCTCTTTTTCTGAGCAGATCTATGTCACTGGCAAATTTTCCAAGCACAAGCCCAGGTTCTGTATCTAACCCAGCTCCAGTAGTAATATTCCTCTTGTCAATACACTTTTAGTTTGTTCCTTTATCTCATAATTATTTTTGCAAGACTACTCTTATTCTCCATTTTAACTAATTATTTTCCTTGTGTTATCACTGTTACTGAGTTACCAAAGACCATATGGATTAGATTATCCATATTTACCTCATCAAAAGAAAACATCAGGCAAGTTCGGCATCCTGGTAAATGCATGTTGCACATTATCTCATTTTCTACTGAGCTCCTTAAAATTTGCTCTCCCTTCAGATGTGGTAAGTTTTGTTTCTGTTTACCCATAAGGCTTTTTCTTCTATGTTGTACATCAGTGTCCTCCTGGAACACCCAGAGCCCAGAATTTATCTAAAGATTTACTTTTTATCTCACCTTACTCTTTGTGAGAAATGGACTTCTTTATTGTTTTAATTTCAGATTATGACTGGATTTTGCCAGACACAGTCACAGTTCTTCTACAACTTTCAGGCCCTCATTATCCACCACCACTAAAATCAAATAGCAGCAGGGGGAGGTTCCTTTGAAAGCTTGCTCTGGCTCATTCCTTTCAAGATCAGATTAGATATTGCTTGAGCCTGAAGAGTGCTTTGGTCTGCCTTCATTACATGCCTTCAGAGTTGAGCATGGCTTCTGTTTGGGGAAGGGCCAGCTGTGAGATCTCCCAGTCTTCTGCCAAGTGCATATTAACAATGTTTTAAATGCCACAGAGTCTGGAGTTAAATTCTTAGAGCAATCCTACACCGGACACAGTGTTGTCACTGCTATCATAACTCAGCTCAGCAGCCTCAGTATCATTTACCCTTAGTCTAAACATCCAAATTGTCTGAAAAACATTGTGATGCAAGAAAATGTCAGCAAGAAGAACAGCCCAGAGGGGTTTGGACACCCTCAGTTGTGTGGTAAGAGGTGATGGAAACTGAGATACTGAGAAAGCAGACAGCTGTGTCTGCTGAAAAATCAATGTGACTCCTCTGCCAAATGGGGAGATTGATAAATATGATCTGCAAGAGTTTGGAGCAACTCCGTGTATATGTTACCCTATCTACTAATTAAAAACATGGCTTTGATGAGGGTTACAAGCTCAGGGGAGGTCAAGGGTTGTGTCTACAGAGAAAGGAATCAGAGAATTCAAAGCAACGGGAAAGCTTATATCCTTCTAACAAATTGGTTGATGTAAAGAAGGAGAAAACAGAAGGATAGGAACCATCTCTGCAGGAAAACATGTAAATGGAGATACTAAAGCAATGGAAAACCAAGCAGGAGTTAAAACCACAAAACGGTGTTGCAAAATCAAATCAATGACATTTTTTCTAAATAGCATGTTATCACAAAATAATTGTTAGTGGTTGTTATTTACAGCAGTTGCTTTTATAGCAAGACAATTAAATATAGGGAGTAAGAAAACAACAGCTCCAAAGGCAATAAATTTTAATGTTTATTGAAGACTTTGCACTGAGAGATTTCCAGACCAGCTCACAAGCAATTAACCAAGACTCAAAATATCCTTACAAGGTAGAAAAATCTTACGCATTTCACAGAGAAGTGCACAAAAAGAAAATAAGTATCTCAGTCAGTTAGACAAATTCATATACAAGACAGAAGTTACTCTTTTTTTCCTGATCCTTACTGTAACTTTCCACTACTAAAATAAAAATTTACTGCTTTTGAAAGAGAAGCAGCAAACATCTCCTAGAGTTTGCTGTGGCTGAAAGTTATGCAGGAGTTTTAAGCAGCTTAATGACACCAGCACCAAAATAATATTTTTTTTTCAAATAGTGAGAAGTGTTTGACACAGTCTTGCTGACATGGCAGTGGCATCAGGAGATACTGTGTTAAGTTTAAAAGCTATTATTTCCAGTCTACTCAGCTCATTAAAAAATTGCAGAAGAAAAAAGCATGACAAATTGAGATTCTGCCTGCCCTGCAAAGGCAAGAGTGCCAAGGGGCATGTTTGTATTATAAGTGTCTTCCAGCATGACCAAGCCTGTTCCCTCACTGTGGTGCATCAGGAAATGGCTGAAGAGGTGACAGCCTGAGACTGGAGCCTACTGTGCTCCATAACCCAGCACTTATTTCACTGCTTTTGTGTCTCCCACAAGCAACCCACAATAACCAAATTTCTGCAATAACATCGGGAGCACAGAGCTGTGCATGGGGCTGGGGCTGCCACTTTTTGCTGTAGGTGTGGATAGACACTGGTTTGGTGTGCGCCACCAGCAGCAGCAAACCATTCAACACCCCAACTCCAGTGAAGGAGGAGCTGTGTATACAGTCAGATGCTGCAGCTCAGCAGACAAGAGGCCACTTTTTCAGATGCCAACAACCTACCTGCTTGTGCTTTTCAGGGCCACATATATTTGTACACTGTGCAAACCATGAYGTGGGCATTCAGTTGTCTTCTGAAAAGATCCAGAGGACTATATGTGGTAAAAAAATCCCCGTCAGTTTGGCCGTACACAGCAGGACTTTCCTCAAAACACTCGGTGTTTAAAAGGAGGAAGGGAAACCCTGCATTCACTGCCACACTGTCAGCAGACTACAGATGTGATATGGCCCTGAGGTTCCCATTTAGGAAAGGCTCCACTATTACCTACCCACAGCAGCACTCTTCCAGCATCCCAGTGGGCTGCTGGAAGTATTTTTAAGGAGGCACCTTGCACTAATACTGGGTGCTAAAGGAGTACACAGGAAAACAAACTTCTCATTGCAACTCAGACTCCTGTGTAACACTTGACCATAGGAATCTACCTCAACTATCCTAAAAGGCATCATTTGGCCAGCTCTTCAGGGTAGAGGAAAAGAGACTAACATCACCTAAATAATTCAGGTTCAAATCTTAGTTGAGACTTCATGGACACAAATAAGACAGTAAAAATCACTGGCTATTGTTACCATCAAAATTATTTTTATATGACTGATTGGGAAAGAGACAGGGGCTTTTGTAGTTGCAGATGGGAAAGAGATCTTTTATTTTTTTTTGTGCTCAGCTTTTATTATATATTTGTCTCTCTTCAGTCAGTTCCTATGTACGCTTTTTACTGGGGCAGTTAAAAGTTTTCAAGTGTGTAGCAGAAATAAGTGAAAAAGGTTATTAAGCCAAATGCTTGAACTGCAGGTCAGCAATAAAAATTTAGATCCATTGCAAAAAGTTTTACCCAAGAATGGGTCCATAAAATGGCTTGAAATTCTTTCCATTCTAAGTAATTAAGATTAGTGAAAAAATATATAGTTCTTTCAGTACCTTTTGTTTTCCGAAAAGATCCCTGCATTTATCTAATGAAAGACTGTTATGCTTTAACAGCCTAACTGTAGGTAGGTTGGAATTTGAATAATGATAATTTATTTCTTGCTTTAAAATGAATTTTGAAGCATATTGACATTGTTTGAGACACTGATTCATGCAAAACCTTGGATCCCCCATTTCTTAAAGGTCAGCTTAAAGGAGGGCTCCTTTAAGGACAGCCATTGTAACATGTAACATAGTCGCTGTGGGAATCCTCTGTGTAAAACCTTTCTGACTGTTAGGCTGTGATGCAAAGAATAGCTTCAGAAAAGGCATGTGAAGAGAAGATAACGGAAAGTAATGTTGGAGGAGGACAGCCTGTGATATACAAACCAAAGCAATTGTTAGCTCAGGAGTGCAACCTTTTCTTCTAATGTCAACAGACAGGAGATGTGATTAAAACCACATCTGCTATGCCCCCAAGTTTTGTGTTCGGTTTGCATCCTGGCTTCATTTCATCATCTCTCCTGCTCCGTGGACACTCTGTCCCTTTATACAGCGATATCCCTGACTCCAGACTGATTTCTTGTTCATCTCAGAAACTGGAAGACAAAGTCAATTAACAACCAAACCTTTTTATTTAGGACTACCAGTCAGGGATGGTCTTGAACTCTTAAAAAAGAGGTGAACATAAATGTTGCCTAATGCTTAGCAGCTCTGTAGATGGGCACCCTGAAGATGCTGCCTTCCTCCAGAGGTATCTCTAATGCCACCAAGACCCTTGGGGAGGTGGAGACAAGAAGCAACTCAGTCATCAGGAGGGGATTTAGAGTCTCTGCTCATTATCCTGGCTCCGACACTTCTCTTTTAGCTCCTGCATTTCAGTTTGACAGTGTCTCCCCAGTGCATAATATCAGGAGTTATGATGCACATGCAGGAGACAGGACATCTATGCTTTTCATAAGGAGATTGTGAGAATTGGTTCACCTTGCCAGAAGCATCCATTAGTGCCCATTCCTTCCTAAGCCTGTGGTGTCCATGCATTCTCCTTCCCTGTGAGAGGAACAAGTCTCATTTCAGATTCAGCAGTTTCTTTATTTTTTATGTCTTTTCTTTTGGGCTGCAATTTTTTTTTGCACAGAGCTGAGAGAGCAAAGGTGACTGCTCTGAGATATCTTGCCTGGACTAAATAAATTATTTCCTTCTCTACTTAAGTTTAATTAAGAAATGGTGAAGGGAAAAAAGGTCAGAGCTACTCTGAGATTGTTCATTCCATTCCCCAATTATTCCATATATATTAAGCCTGAAAGAGCTGTAATTAGATATGGGACAAGCCTGATGAGGTTCTCTTTCTGTGCAGTTCCAAGCACACTGGCAGTTCTCCAGAAGTTAAATATATAAATAAATCATCCTCTTTTCACCAAATTTCTTCTGTTCATCATACTTCTCCTGTTTTTCTCTCCAAGGGCTAACCAACCTGAACCTTTCCCATTTAGTGTTCTGTAACCCTTTACAGTACCGAATAGGCCCATATGGAGATGAAGGGAGAGATTGCTGCTTCTCCATTGCAAGCTGCTAAAGAGTCCAGCCTAGCAGTGTGCTTTATGAAGGTCTTGGAGTAACTTGTGTGAGCTTTGGAAAACCCCAGCAGCTTCTGCACCCAAATATCTTTGCAGTCTCCATGTTTATATGGGATCCAGACCAACACACTGGGTTTCTCCAGTGTAGTTATGCCACCTAAAAATTAGTGCCCTTGCCCAAGCAAGTGAATCAAAAGCAGGTGTGCCACATGCCCAGGCTCTTTGCACTGCCAGTGAGAGAAATGAGTCACGGGGACGGAAAGGAGATGAGAGATTTTCCAAATGTTGTCTTTAATAAAGAAGTTACTGGCCAAGCCCACAATGCTAGGCTGTTGTCTGATTTCCCTTATTTCATGGTCACATTACTAGGAAAACTATTCAGTTCATTTAAAAACCTTTCTGTCTCAGGTATTTTCCCTTCTATTTTGCCTTCTTCAATTTCTGTTTGCTTTAAGCAAAGTGGTACCTCTTTCTCCATTTCACTTGCTCTCTGACACAGTAATTTATATCGGTGACTAGGAGCCCTGTAGAAGGATTTACATACCAAACTGAAACCATGTAAATCGTCCTACTGCAGGGTATGTTCAACATTTTCTCTGATGGCATAATTATTGTTTGACCTGTTTGGCATTGAACCCTCAAAAAACGTTGGCATTCTCAGAGGGAAAATGTGTTAGCTTCCAATGGCTTTTACCCAAAATGACTTCAGAATATTTATTTTTAATTTACAAGAAGTAAGCAAAAGAAAATCCACTTGTAACCAAGCATATGGAATAAGAGACTCAAAACAAGCTGCCTCAGTCACAGTCTTCCCAAAACCAACAACCTACACATGTGGGAAACTCCAACCCACAAGCTGATAAGTCAGCATTGGTGACTTACACTTCAGCTCGTGTTTCTAAAACAAAGATCTTTATTGCCGTCGTCTTGTAAATAAAGTGAAGACCACAAGGAATAAAAGTGCTGGGTAATATGTTTCTTGTGTGTGTGAGTGTGCCCCTGGAAAAATACTAAGCTAAGAAAGGAAATAATGCAAACGGCAGAAAGAAAGCCTCCCTTGTTTCATACTTCTTAAGCATGTCTGGTTTGCATCTGTTACTACATTTTTCACTTAAGAACACTTATTTCTTTAATACATATGTATGACTGGATTTGACTGGCAGTTTGAAAATGTGGCTTTACTCTGATTAAGTCTACTTTTTGTCTGTACTTAGCCCTGTTTAAGACCATATTTCTCAAGCTATTTTAAAGCATGAGCAAAACCAACACATGGAACAATTTATTGAAATGCCAGGCAGGTTTGACAGGTGCAGGAGAAATTGCTTGGTTTCACAAATTGAAACAGCTGCAGTTTTACAGGTGATGAAATTGCAATGGGACAGGGTTTCACATTTGTTAGTTCATCTTGTGTTTGCTGTTTTGTTTCTGAAGCATTGAGTCATTTCCCCCTCTCCAAGGAGGACTCATAAGACCCATTTCTCAAGTGGAGGAGGCATCTAGTCACCACAGAGCCAGGGGAAGCTTGGTAAAATTCAAACACGTTTCAGAGTAGATGGAAATTTAACTAGAAAATAATMGTTTTTTCCTCGTGGGACTACAAATAAATGTTGTTTGCAGCTTTTGGAGCAAGAAACGCTATAAACRTTTGGTCTACCTTTCAGATAGCCTGAGCTAAGATTTCATTACTTATCTTTAAAGAATATCGCACACAGAAACATTAACCAACAAATGTTAACCTCATAAGAGTCTCTTGTATCAAGGAGGTTTACTCTCACTCTATGCAATTGCTAGAGGAAGATGTATGTTTTATTTTCAAATTATTCAGGACCATATGTTCTCCTACAGTGACAGCGTATGTATCAAGTGGTCTGCTCTCCATAAGTTCATTTTTATCATCCTAGTGGGGAAAAAAATAGATGAAAATCAGTGAATGATCTTAAAAGCATTGGTCTATTTGGCACTGAATTAATTTGTCAAAACACTTGCATATAAATCCTCCTCCTAGCTTAAATCCCTGCTGMCGATGGTGACTTAAGTCATAAGTTCTTGTATGGTTCAGAATAAAATAATATTTTAGATCCTGCTGGAAATTTATTGRTGTCTTGCACACTGCATTTCAGCTGGGATGCTATTTAGAAATGGCTAATTTGAGTGATGGGGACTTTCTATTTCTTCTCAAACACTATTCTTAGCAACTCAACAGCAAAGGCAAATTGGCCACTAGAAAAATCTAGGAAGAGAAATAGTGGATATTTTCCTGGAAGACTTTCCTTTGAGCAAACATGTAGCATGGGGATTTGAGCAACCTGGTTGAGTGGAATGTGCCCCTGCCTATGGCAGAGAGTTGAGAACTAGAGGATCTTTTAGGTTCTTTCCAACCCAAACCCATTCTAGGATTCTATCATTCTATGTCTCCTTTGACTCAGGAACAGAAGAGCAAAGGCATTTGCCTTGTCTGTGTTACCCAGTCTGATAGATGACAGGACCACCCCGGAGTGCTCAAGTGGCTTCCGACCAAGGCTGTGCCAGCCTTCCCCATGGCACTGCCATGCCACAATATAGGTAGGCCTGCATGGGCTGTTGAAGTCCCTGTTGCCAGGTCCCAGCCCAGCCTTTCCTTGCAAAGGAGCTGATCTCTGAAAAACCACTGTCATCTCTCACCTGCAGCACCTCTRGGAATATTGCAGCCTTCTGAGGTACATGGTCTGTCTCAGAGCTCTGTGAATGTTTTGGCATGTCTCTCCAGCAGGTCCAGAAGGACCAGGCACCCCAAATCAGCTCATCTACCGGTCCTGGTTGCCTTAAAGATTGATAAAAAATTAGRATGCTGTGCAATGTTATATAACAAATTAGAAGGGTCACCTTCTGCCAAATCAAAAGGAGATTAGTGAAGTGCAGAATCAGGCTCAAATTCAAAATAGGAAAGTTATTAATTTCAGGCCACACAAAGTGTGCTTCCCTGCTCTGATAGTATGAAGCTTTTGAACAGCTAAGGATGACTAGTGAATGGGACACTGTGCTGTAACCAGTCATCCATAGTGTTCTGCCACTGCAGTCATTATTCTTGCACTGCAGTTAAACTTTATAATGCTGGGCTATTTCAGCCTAGACTACTGAAGGATGCAAAATAATTGTTGCATCAGGAAACCAAGACAGAGAAAAAGTACACTGAGATATCTTTGTTTTGCCTGGACTTTTTTTCATTCACCTACATTTGCTGCCCATTGACACCCAAATATTCATTCCCCAGCTCCTGCGCCTGGATTAGGTGCTCACAGTACCCTGCAGACTGATTTGAGGCTTTGACTAATAGATGTGGGATGTGGTGTTTATCAGAGCAGGAGGTAAAATAAACGTTGCCTAGRTTTACTAACAATTGGCTTTGCTCACATAAAACAGAGAATAAAGAAGAGAAGGTACCAGCAAGCAGCCTCGGACTATTTGGATAGGATTTGGGGTTGTATTGTTTGTGTTGCTTTTATTTGATCTAGATGAAAAGCACTTTTAACTCGGTAGCCTGGAAAGATTAGACTTGCACATACACAATAAACCCCATTTTGTTTTGTTTTCCTCTTTGACATAATACGCAGAGGGTGTTTATACACCAGAATGGACAATGAATCTGTTGTCTCATCTTGTCTAGTAACAAGTGCCATCACTGCTTGCAATTGATCCAAGAGCTCTTACCTGATTCCAACACATCAGTTATTTATTTATTCTCAGAGAAAAGAATCCCATGACACTAACAATTGTTATCAAGGACAACATGAGAGGAAGGAAGAGAGGAAAACCCTAAGTGGTGCCTATTCAGTTGTTTAGATTTTTTTGGTGCCACATTTCAAACAAATCAGTATGAGGGTACAGCAAAAGTTAATTTAGCTGTCACTGTGAAGTACGGGTTTTACAGACTTTCTCTGCAGCACTGGAGCTGGCAAGAGCTTTCCCTTTACTGGAACGGGAAAATCAGCCAAGCAGTTTTCTCTGTGCTCATTAACACTTGTTACTTGCATTACTGGTGTGCCTAAATTTTCTGCTGTTCTTCATGCCTTGACTTACATGATTTACAACAAGTTCAGCAGAAATATTTAAACCCATATTTAGAGGATTCCAAATTCCTCGAGTCATTTTGGTACCCATCATCTTTTGGGATTGGTGTCTGAATGCAGTCACATGTTGACATATTTTTTTAAGAATCTTGCCCTTGCTGACATTCTGCTGTGGCCTGGAGACATGTCATTCACACTTAAGACCATAAAAATCTGGCTCATTTACTTGACGTGTTAACATTGCAAGTGATGACAACAACAAATACAGAAACATTTGCTATGCTTTCCCTTAGATAGATTTGATTTCTGCCAGATGCTGTATATTCCCCTGTCTTGCAATACCAAAGTGCACTGGGGCTCCTGTGAAGAACATTGTAATTCCCCGCACTTSTCCACCCCGAGCTGTGGCAGATTTGTCCTTCCCCAGATCTCCCTCACATGCAGTTAACCTTTCTCCCAGCACATTTGGAGGGCTAAGCTCTCCATGAATCCAGGCCGTGTACATCCAGGCCTGGACAGAAACAATGTGCTCTGCTATTTGGCCTCAGTCTGCTTTTCAGCGAGCAGCTTCTCGGCTTTGCAGGGAAAGCAGCAAATGATGACTATGCAGCAAGTTGCCCTTCATTTTCCCTTTTAAAATAAAATGTGATTATTAATCAGCAAAGTGATGTGTCTCAGGGATCTGGAGGGGAAAAAAATAGCTGGAGGTGATTTGACAAACTGATTCTTTCGCTGTGCCGCATTTCCCATGGGACATGACAAATTAAATGTCAGAGCCAGCTAGAAAGTAGTGCTATATCTCAGTCCGGGCATTAATCAGCCTGCCTCTCGTTTACCACTTTCCACTTAAGTAGATAACTGTATACAGTTTGAACAATGGAGCTTTTCATTCCCTAATCTCCCTAATTGTAATTTAAATAGGTTTCCTGACAGTCGCCCTCTAGACGGCAGGGGAGATGATTCCAAGAGCTCCGTGTCCACCTCGGGCTTTCATAATGGATGAAAATTCAAATCCTTGTCCAGGGTGCAATTAGATAACGTTAGGAAAAGGAAAGAAGGGATCGGATGAACTGCAATCGGAGAAGGAGAAACGTGCATTTGATATCACAGGGAGGCAGAACTAAAACACATGCACATACACTGACCTAGATCACAGTCGAGGCGTTTGGTATTGCCTTGCAGGGAAAAGAATATCTAAAGACTGTGCAATGCAACATGTAAAGAAGCTGACTAAGAGCCATAATAACCCATCAACTGATGCAAACAAACATTCATGAAGAATGGAAATTTAAGTACAGAAGAGTTCAAGGGCACAGAGTGGTTTATTCCAATTTCCCACAAAAAATAGGAAAAGAAAAGCCTGTCCAAACTTTCAGAGGCAGAAAATGCTGCTGTACAGAGCACATGGTTGCACAAGCTGTCAGATTACGTTTGATAATATTGTGTCAATGGGTGTGATGTTTCATTGAGAACT